>VYZQ01009020.1:0-33148 GCA_013400655.1 Mystacornis crossleyi
TTAAAGGTATCAGAGATTTCCAACGACTATTGGTTAGCCATCCTACAAAATATCAGGAACTGGATTTTTTTAAGGGACTCTTCTTAAAACAGGGGACTTTTGTCCCCTGACATTTCTAACTCTCTCCAGAAATAACAATTTATTGTTTTCAGAATAGATAACAGTACTTGAATTCAGATTAAAATAAGTAATTCCATAATAAGTGAACTTGTTATGAAGGTAGCATTCAATTAAGCATATTTAAGTACTATCTAATTATTAACTATATAACTGTATTAATAACTACTTTCCATATTCAGTACATTCAGAAACATTAAGCTCCATCACATTTTGGCAACAGTCACACTGGGAAAATACTTTGATTATCTATAAAAATATCACTGAAAACCCAGGATCGGAGAAAAAAAATTATTGAAACTGAAGAAAGAATCTCCTGGAGTTCTCTCCATTCAGGAAAGCTTATATTTAACTTTATGTATGGTTTTCTCAGATGGGACTTAGTCTAAAAATAGCATTATACTGAGAAAAAATACCCTGCACATACAAGGCTTCATTTTTAAAAGAGCATTGAGATATCTCACTCTTAAAAATAAAATACACCCCTGCATTTTGCACAGACCGTGTTTGCTTCTCCCCTTAGACAGCTGGAACACAATGACACAGACACCCCTGTCAAACCCTGAGGAGGAGAAGGAGGAGGAGCAACAACTTGAAGGCTGCAGTAGCAGCTGCCATGGCTTACCCAATATTCCTTGACCTCTAGCAGAGCGAGTCTGCTCCCACTCCCAGTAAAGTTTACAATACACCAGTGATGCTTAATCAGTGGAAGCACTGAGGGTCTCAGTTACCGAAAACCTCTGTAAGCAATTTTATATGGCACCAGAACTGGAGTCTGAAGTGCTTGGTCGTGCTCAGCAAATGGTCAAAGCTCTGATCTCCCCTACACAGTGCAAGAGGAGCTTGGTCACCAGCCACAGGTGAGAAACACTTTCAACAGAAGATAAATCTGCTGCAACCTTTGTCATACTCCTCTCATAACCGGCAGGAGAATATGAACGCTGGGAAAAAACCTTGTAATTTTCCTAAGTAATTATCATATTAATATTAACTGCGCTCTGTCCTGGGGGTGAATCTCTTTGATAATATTGGTGCTTACAATAAAGATGGAAAACTTGCTGGATCTATTTGAACATAAGAATTTGAGTCTAGCTTTACTCTCTCCTAACTGGGCACCTTGAAGTTTGCCAGGCCATGTCACATATAACTCACGAAGTTTTTCCTTAACAGTAAGTATTTTAAAGGAAACCGTGTCCCAGATAGTAAGACAAAAACCTTTCTGTATGTTTTCAATAAGCAGAACATGAAAAGCCCCAGCTCTCATCCTCCTCATCATTAAATTCCTTGGCACAGCCAAGAGACCCGCTCTCACTCCTGTGCCCTAGCTTCCATTTGACACATGCCTACTTTACTCATCTGCAGCTTTCCTTCAGCAGGGAAGGTGATGGCTTCAAATACTTTAGACTATTTCACTTCTTACTCTTCCATTTACTCTTTTTTCCCCGAAAGAAATAGTGGTCACAATTCTGAGGTTTGACTTCCAAATGGCATAGCCATTGTCCAGGTAGTGGTCACTTTGATCAAAGCTGGCTAAGAGTTAGGGGAAAGCTGGGCACCATAAAGCCTGAGCTGCCAAATTCCCCACCAAAGAAACTGCAGCGATTTCGCTAGAAAGGCACGACATTTCTGAGAGCTGACGCAGACACTTATTTGCATATTTATTTTAAGTCACAGTTAGAGTCTTATTAAATTTGATGGTTCTAGTCACTTAAACAAACGTTGCAAATGTAGGTCCCTAAGCTATAAAGCCAAAGTAATTGGATTTATATGACAGACCTACAAAAGAGCCAAGCCAAAACATTCTATCTCATTACAGTCACATCATGATGGAACTTTAACAGTGTATTTTTACAGCAGTAATAACTTTCCTGAAAGGGAAGACAGTATGTTAAGCACAACATTTAAGTACCTTCTATGTTATGTTATAGACACTATTGACCAGTGATAAAAGCACATTTAGTTTTGTGAAACGAGGTGAAAGCCCACGGCTACCCCTTCAGCCACCTGAGAGTAACCAGAACTGCACTGCCAATGGAGGTGAGCGACAAGATTTTAATCTGCTTGGACACGAGTTACCTGGGCAGCTACAACTACACCTACTCAAGCGCTTAACTACCCCCTGAGCTCTCACAAAAATAGCAAGGGAACCCTCAGACTCCCAGACCTGAGCTCTCAGGGGATCAGGTGCTTCACGTGGGATGGCTGAGGAAGATCTGTGGGCTGAGCACACCACATTCAGCGGGATAAAGAGATAGATAATATTTCTACAGTGCCCAGTTTCTTGCAATTCTCTCTTGCAAACTTCCGTCCTTCAAATATCTTACCTGATTACAGGTGTTAATGTCTATTCCACTTTTCAGGTATTCCACTACTTTGTCCAAATTGCCAGCTCTGGCAGCTCGGAGAAAGCTTGCATTGCTGTCAGACTGTAAAAAGAGAAGAAAAAAAAATTCTCTAATTAGCCCCTGCTTAAACCAGAGTGGAACTTCATCAGTGGTGAAAGGTTTCCAAATTTTATGCTGCAGGAGAATAAAACTGTGAAATAACTGACTTTGAATTATATCTGCATTAATTAGCATATTGAAATTAGGCAGTAATGGCACAAAAGAACTGCAGACCTGTCAGAGTGAGCAAAATGGAGCAATAATTGCTGGCATTCAAAATTTAGCAAGAACTGGGGAAAAAAAAAACAACATAAATCATAGTAACTGATATTGTCAACAAGAGAAAAATAAATTCACCAACTTGCTAGCTATAGTTTCCTGAGGAATTACACATATATATATCTTTTTCTTTATAATTTTATTTATTAAGTATTTTATGTAGGTTATTTATAGATTTGTATAGATGCAATTTACAGATTTAGATATATTATTTTTAGATACCTATGCTCGAAGTGGGCAGCACTGCACACGTAGCTAACCTTAGAACAAAGCGGATGAAGTACTCAAGGCTGAGTATCTAAATCCAGGATCATGCTGTAAATATTCCCACCCCTAAACTGCCTGCATTCATACACTCAAAAAGGTTTTAAAACCCAATAAAAATATGCTTTCATTTTTCAGCCAGGTTGTGGGATGTGCTGTTAAGCAACACAGTGTGGAACGCCTCGGCCCGCTTGCCTTCGTCTGTGACTGCGACACAAAGTAACACGGGCTGTTTGAAACCAGCTCAGATTTGGCTGTTCCCCAGCACAGCCAAATTGGCTACTGAGACACCTGAGACCGGGACTTAAACCCAAGTCGGGCAACAGAAGCAATGAGTACACAGAATAAGCACCCGGGAACGCGTACAGGGACAGCAACAACGGTCCCAGTTCAGTCCCCGAGTGGGAGCGATTGCAAGGAGCAGGTAAATAAGCACGAGAGCCCGTTTGCGGGGGTGTGAGCCCAGAGGCAGAGGGCGGCCCACACGCGGTCGGACTGGGACTCGCCGTTCCGCTGGAACGCCTCCGGCCGAGCGCGTTCTCAGCCAATCCCACCTCCCTGTCACTAACGCCGGGCAGAGCCACTCTTTCACATCGTGAGAATATCCTAAAAGCCTCCCACTTCCAGCCACTTATTTCAGTTGCCCAATCCATTCCAATGCATTTATTTCAGTCACCCTGCTTATCACGCTGCACTAACTCACTTCACAATCCCCGATTCCAACCTATTTTAATCTGCAACAGATGGATGTCATCAAAACGATCCTTCTTACAACTGCGCTACATGCCAAGACAAAAATATTCTCTTTTAAGTTTCTTTCAGCAAACTTCAGCACATTTTCCACATCTTTTACTGTTAGGAAAACAGACCATCTTTCTAAACATGCAGCAGGGGGAAAGGCAAGGGAACTGAGGAATTTACAGTGACAGAACTTTTGGGTAGCTGCAGGCCTCAGTCGGGGGAGCATTTGGATGAGGTTTGATGCCAGTGCAGATTTTGACAGGAACCTGAAAGCTCCCTTTGAAGACTAAAGGTAGCTGTTGATACTGCACCCTTTCCTGAGATGAGGATATGCTCATAAAGACACTAAATTATACTTTCAATGTTTAAATATCCTTGAAAAAAATTAAGCGTCTTGGTAAAAAATATTAATCAAGAACAAATATCTGAGTGCTTGAGGGGTAAATCTGGACACGCTGGTTGGGACAAGTGTCTTTGCCCTCAATAATACACACATTTTACCTTTTTTTCTCCCATTTTTTTTCATGCTTTACTACTACAACAATAATTTACCATGGCAAAACTACAATCATCCACCTTTATACTTTTAAAAGGTTAAGAAAGAATGAGGCAACAAATCTCCACCTACAACTCTGGGTTCTTAGGGATTTATCAATCATTGCTTGTTTTTCTTTCATGCAGAATAACAAAAAAGGCTAAAAACGCTGACATCTCCATTACTGCTGGAGTTCAGACTGTAGCTAAGCCCACACAACTATATTCCATTTGTTTCTGGCTAAGAAGACACAAGCAGTGCTTTCCAAATAGATACGCATTTCCTTGATTCATAATTTTGTTACCTCATAATCAAATTACTGCAGCATACATCACTCTTCAAGTCACTTCAAAACACTTTCCATACATCCGAATATCAATCATAATGCAGAATATGAACTTCTTGTCTACATAAAGTGTAATTCAGCAACTGAGATGCTTCATGTATAAATTCCCATACAAATACCAGAGACTGGTTCCACAAAATATTTAAAAGATTCTGCACCATGTTAGGAGGTTTAGAAGCCTTAGAAGTTGGGAGTACTCAGATCTATTTTCTTTCCCAGTTTGTCAAATCTAATTTTTCAGTAGGTTGTCACTGGTTTGTCCTTTTCCCCGTTCCTTTAATGTCCTTTAAAAGCATTTTTGTCAGCACTACTGTCTCAGACATTTACTCATTTTAGCACACTAAAACTTGAAATCCATTTTGACAAAATCCCCTCAGTAAACAATAGAAGGAGTTTTCTGTAGTCTTACCATGTCAGAAGACAATGAATTTGGATCTGTGGGCTTCTCCAATGGATTCCGTAATCTATTGAAACACTTTGTTATTCACAGTTCCCTGGAGTCCTCACAGCCCCTCGTGGCCCCTCACGGCCCTCAGAGCCCCTCACAGCCCCTCAGAATCCCTCACAGTCCTTCATGGCCCTCAGAGCCCCTCACAGTCCCTCAGAGCCCCTCATGGTCCTTCACAGCGCCTCATGGCCCCTAAGGGCCCCGCCAGAACCCCTCACGGCCCTCACAGCCCTCAAAGCCCCTCACAGTCCCTCATGGCCCCTTATGACCTCTCAGAACCCCTCACAGTCCCTCACGGCTCTTTAGAGCCCCTCACAGCCCCTCAGGGCCCCCCAGAACCCCTTACAGTTCCTCATGGCCCCTCAGATCCCCTTAGGACCCCTCAGAACCCCTCACAGTCCCTCAGGGTCCCTCATGGCCCTTTAGAGCCCCTCACAGCCCTCAGAGCCTCTCACAGTCCCTCAGAGGCCCTCACAGCCCTCAGAGCGCCTCACGGCCCTTATAGTCCCTCAGAGCCCCTCACGGCCCCTCACAACCCCTCACAGCCTCTCAGAGCCCTCAAGGCCCTTTAGAGCCCTTTATGGCCCTTAGAGTCCCTCACGGTGCTCAAAGCCCCTCACAGCCCTCACGGCCCTTTAGAGCCCCTCACAGCCCCCCACAGTGTTTCTCGGTAACAGAGAAACCACCACATCAGCCTTCATAGTTTGGCGACTGGTGAAGACAAGGTGCCAACAAACTGTCATTTGAAGGCACTTTCTTTACAAGAAAGAAGACAAAAACACAGAGCCAGAGTCCCGTGCGCCATATGGTATTTATCACATCCCCTTCTTCCTAAGCGCACACCCCTGAGGGGTTTTCTTAGGAGTTTTACACATGTAAGCACATCATGCTCAAAAGCAAACACTCTACCAGTGAGGAAAGGAAAGGTTTACAGGAGAAGACTTCACCTTAAGCAGCGCCATGTGTGAGCACGAGAAAATGAGAGCCCTGTAATCTGGGAAGCCCCAAAACTGACATGTTAATGTGCAAAGTCTCAGCTGGCAGCTCTGCCCACCACCCTCAGCTCAGTCAGGCAGAATTAAAGCTCACATTGTGTGCATGCAGCCACTAAGGTCGGGCAATCAAATCAATACATCATAAACATGATATAAAAATATGGTATGAAGGATTAAAAAATACGAAGCTGGTATTTTATAGTATGGGATGAATTCACCATCTGTGGATTTAACGAGCTTTTTCTCATGCACTGCTCTCAATACATACACAGTGACAGAGCACTACAAGTCCTCGATCACTACTTTTTAAAAAAAATTTATGTTTGCAATATTATTCTAGTACATGATATAGCTATAAAGCTGAATTTATATTAGATAATAAAAGATACTGTTCCCTGTGAGGGTGGTGAAGCCATGGCAGAGGTTGCCCAGAGAAGCAGCGGCTGCCCCATCCCCGGAAATGTGCAAAGCCAGGTTGGATGGGGCTTGGAGCAACCTGGGATAGTGGAAGGTGTCCCTGCCTGCGGCAGGGGGGGTGGGATTGGATGATGTTGAAGGTTCATTCCTAAACCACGCTATGAATTTTGAGGAATGTTTGGTGTTACTGGACCTTGTGAAGATCTCCGAACTTCTGACTGTTCTCCTGAACTTTGGACTGAGGATAGATAGGTCCAGCTAAAAATAAGAATTTTCAGACCACTAGGAAGAAATAAACTACAACGTGAAAAAAAAATCAGTATAAGCTCAGGTACACTTACAGCATGAATAGAAACATTTCTTTGTAAGTATCTAGCTATCATTTATTGCATAAGAAAATACAAGAAATGATCGAGTGACTATGCGAATATGTGACTGTGGATTCTACTTCTTTCTTGCTGATTACAGTGCCGCAATTTCATCTGAATTTGAAACACGTATCTCAGGGAATCTCAGTAATTAAATCATATGCGGAAATTAGTATTTTAATCAAATAGTCAGACCTTCTTCTCTTCTGGTTCCTCCGTCCCCACTCTAGTTGCCCTTCCTATCCCATTATGTACCACCTCACTTATTGCACACAGCACACGCCTGTTTCTCAAACACATTTCAGAGAGAAGTGCAAAAATAAATCTTAACATCATATACTGTACCAAACCCATTAAAATTTCTCCAAATGTTCAAATTTGCTAGTGAAAACCAGCTTCACGCATAAGAAGGAAAGACTGGGGGAGTAGAAGGCTTCAGTTTTCAATGGACAGCTTTCATCATAACATTCTCCAAACCATTCAAGTAATTGTTTTAAATCATGTCTATAGAAAAACTATTCCCGCGGGTTGGATTTGGTTTTTTCCCCTCCAAGTAAGTTGAATAACCCCAGTCTGTCACAAATCACTAACATCTCTGTGAGAGAACACAGTCCAGCATTATGGGCTCCTGAACATTTCTCATCTACTTAGTACAGTTTAGTAATGGAATGCCGTCAAAAAGAATTCAAAACTCAAGTCTAATAACTAAATAGTATGTTTACACCTTAATTTAACTTATTTGGTTTGTTTGTGTATTATAGTATATATCAGAGTAGTAATAACCCTTTCAGACCTACCTTTTGAGGATGGACCTGGGGATGTACTGCTTTGATTTTATGGAGAAAAGTTTATTTAGCTGAAACTTTTGAAGATATTGTCCCTGATCAGGACATGAGAAAAACCTGTTTTATGTAAATAAAAAAACTCAAATCATTATCAGTTAAAAAACCTTTGATGCTGAAGTGAATCCCGTGTTACCACTGCAGGCAAAGCCAGCATTAAGCCACAATTAGTCAGTATGGCAGGGGTAGGTGACAGCGTTAATGCCATTTACAAATTCCAGAGGTCTGAGGCTCTGTTTGTCCAACAGCTGCTTCTATAATTACCAAAATGCTGATAGCTTGTGAACTCTTCTTCATCGAGAAGCTCCTAATTGACTGGCGGCTCACGGCGTTAATACATTCAGCTCAGGGCAGAAGGAAAGTTGCGCCTGCTAAACTCAAGTTTTCACGGCTTCTTGATGTTATTCAGTACTTAAAGATGCAAAGGGAAAAAAAAACTGGTATGCAAACAAGTACCATTACTTTTTTTTTCATTCCCTACTTTCTGAAGTGTCAGTTTAAGCTCCTACCCTTGAGACAATCACCAAATTTTGTCCCGGTTGGCTTGGTTATTCTCTGATTTCGGGAACCATCTGTTCCAACCAGCCACCATTTAATTGGGTGCAACTCTAAAAGTGGCACAGACCAGGTGTTACCGTTACCCAACTCACCTGTCACATACGGATTTCTGCCCATTATGGAAGCTGCTTCCATACCATCATTCAGATATAAGAGATGGGAATTCAAATCTAATGCTTTTCCTCGTGGAATGCTTTTTGTGAAACTTGCCAGCAAGTTTATCAGTGGCTCACATTTTTCTACTGTACACTGAATTTTTTTTTTTTAATTGAGCTGAAAGTGCTGCTGATCTCCAAAGGGCATCACACTAGAAGATGCAGCAGTGACTGCAAAGAGGCAAAGTTTTTTTTATATGTTTTGCTTTTAATTAAACTCCCAGAGCAGAGTCTGAGCCTGCAGTTCTGATATACATGCCATAATGAGAGCTAAATATTCCACTTGCAATGGCACAGGCTCAGTAATCTAACACTGATAAATGACTTAAATGAGATAATAACTGCTATAACGGAAACACATTTTCCCAGCCCTTAATGAAATAACATTCATCTTCTGAAAGAAAAGAAATACAACAGTGCTTTGCTTTCAAAGCCACTTCCTTTGCCCATAAAAATGTTATGTTTTCATCCCATTCATTTACTGGGAGCGATGAAGGAAGACAGACTAAATCACAGATCCTACAGAAATTTCAGTATCTAAATTGCAGGATGAACAATGGGCTCAATTTTCTTATTTCAATATCAAAACCAGCATTTTTATCACTCAGCTTTTCCCATTCAAACATGTACAGGCATTCAGATCAGATTCATCCTCCTGTGTACCTTTGGTTGTATAAGATTTGTTCATGAATAGTTGAACTGAAAAGCCCTATTCTAAAATAGCAGCTTTCACTAAACAAACATCTTGTTCTCACAATCTAGACTAAGTTCTTATCCAGGAAAAAGACACAACTGACCTTACAGTAAATTGATGTTGTTACAACAAGAAAAATCTCAGAATTTGTGAGATGTGAAGAGGAAGATAAGCTTTCAGAGGTAAGAGATCACCGGCAAGTTAAATATTCTCTGACAAGATGGACCTAATAGCATCTAGTAATTAATTATTTTTAAATGTCAAAGGTCTGTCTCTCTAGGTCGATATTGATGGTTATAAATCAGAAAAATAAAACTATTCTTTAAAGTATGTATTACGACCCTGAATAATTTAAGGTGCTTCGAGTACTTAGGCCAACTGATCGTAGAGCATCATGAAGGATATGGAAAAGCTGGCACCACTTTTTCTGGCATCGAGCTGGAGCTGTGGCTGGAGTTGCCCTCACCGCGCTGCTGCAGACATTGTGGACGTGGGCCCACACTTTGGCATGAAGACTGTTGGTATTTTCAGCAAGAAGTATTTTGTGATCACAAGACGGTGAAATAGGTACAAGAAGAGAGAAAGCTTTTGTGCTATACACTGCATATGACCCAGGATTAAAACAATCCTTGATTTCAAATCAAAACGTTCTTAAACACAGCAAATTATTCCCTGACCCAGAAACCTGGGATAGCACTGACCAGATTCCAAAGGACCCTTTCAGCATATCCTGTGTTCCTCAGAACGAATCTTCTCTCATGAGCTCTGCTAAGGGACGCACAGGAGCCCAAATGATGCCCTGCCAGCGCAGGTGGGAAGGGCAATGCTCTTTGCAGTTACTGCACACGCTGGTAAAAGCTTTCTCGTGTCAGACAGAGAGGCTGCAACCCACAGGAGAAACAGCAGGCAGCAACATTCAAGATTTAGAGTGTCCTCAAGAAATGAATTTCATTGGTATGACTGGAGATGGAGAAAACTATGGCAAAAAAGAAGCTCAGGAAATAAACTAGGTTAAGTGATTTATGATTAATGTACATTATAAATAAAAAATGTATCATAAGTCCAACATATTTTCATTACTTTCGGTAATTTCAGTATTTGCATAAAACAGCTCTGTGGTAGTTTAATCATTCTATGAGACTGTTCTCAGAAAGCTGCATTTGAAATTAAGGAAGTTTTTTATTGCTGCTACATTATCCCAACAAACATATTTTTGAGCAACATAAGGAGGAGAAAACTGCCCAGGTAACAGCCTTACCTGAACACCAGTTCCTGCTCCAAGACCACTCCGAACAGACACAACTGAACAATTATTAACGCTGATGGACACTTCTAACTGTTACTAATGAAAAAGCCAGGCTCCATCTATTGCATCTTTTGATAGTGATGGGGAAATTCTCAAGTTAATCATAGGAGGTGGCTTTCATTTTAGGCTGGTTGTTATATTTCGACCCCTTCAAATCTTTTGCCAACTCGGTGAAATTCCAGAGCTTGCAGGATACCATCCAGCCACTCTTTTCCCTCTGCTGGAACGCACAAATGCCTGATTAGTTTGGCTTTGTTTTTAACCAGGAGAAGAACAAAGGGATATTTTGGCAAACCACTTTAAACTACGCTTAATTTTTACCACATCTTTAAGTCTAATTGATCTCAAACTAAACAGATTTAAGTTATTTGCTAAAGAGAGGGTTTAAACACACACTTAACCGTATTCCTGAATTTAGGCCAATATTGCCTAACACAGTAGCAGCAGACGAGGAAGGGAAAACTGATGTAAAATCACCCCTTCCTTGAGCCAAGAAGCAAATGCCTTCTATAAACCTTTTACGATCCTTAGCTGCCTCAGACATCTGTAGGAGTCCTCCCACTCCGGTCATTAACTTGCCATACTGGCCCGGCTGCTGACTGTACTGTGTCAATGAAGGATTTGTGAGAACTGAGGCAAAACTGCATAGTTTTCTATGGAAAGGAATGGAATTGAGAAGTCTTTTCCCCAGCTGCACGTCCCTTCCAAAGGCAGTACTTGAAATGACACAAGTTACTTCAATCCATACTGATTTCACAACACAAAGAAACTTCAGTTATCAGGGTTCTCATCCAGGACAGCACCTCAGCACTAGCTGAACTTCAGGCATGTGTAATCCCTGTTGTTCCCCTAGGCTATTCATCTTGTCAAAAACAAACTTTCTGATATAACTCCCATCTCGGAAACAACGTGTGGGTGTCTGAATTGTCATCGGCATGAGTCTAAAAAACAGAGTCTCAAATGTACCTAGAAAACACAGTCTGTGTATTTAAAAAAGAATAAAGAGAAAAAAAAGAAACCCAAACCACCCCAAAAAACAACAAACCAAACCCCGATTTGAGTTTCAAGAATGAAAGATCGTATAGTTGGATTAATCCTAAAAACTAAAAAAATCTTCATTACTCTAAAAAACAGAAATGTATAATCCTGTTGTTTAATGGGACCATTTCTTGTGCTGAAATTTGAGCGAAAGGATCATTTAGTCATTTCCTGAAACAGTAAGGATTTGGGATGCATTCAGAAGAGCTGCATGATTAGTCTTGGTTCTCCTAGCTGACACACACATTTACTGAAGTTTCCTAAATACTGATAAGGAACCAAGATTTCCTCTATGGCAACTGAATAATTCCTTCCTTTTCCTTAAAGGAAGGAAAAATATTTAGGATCCTCTAGATACCATATATTGAGATGTTGAGGTGTTGGTAACAACTGTGGAACTTGGCAGGCATCTAAATGGTTTCCATGGCAAGTTTCCATTACTGATGATGTTCATAAATAGAGGTAATAATGCTAGAACACCTCTAGAAAGAATTAGGATGCCATTCCAAACGTTATCTAGCAGGATAATAACCGGGCTTAACAAAAATCCAGGCTGTAAGTGAAGTTTATGACAGACTCTTGACAGATAATTCTATCGCTCTCAATTTTTCATTCCCTATGGCCAAAGTGACATTTCCTAATAAAAGAAATGTACTAATACCACCCATGCTAAAGAGTCAAACTGCTTTACCCCCCTAAACACCATTAACCGATCGTCCATTGATTCAAATGTACCGGTTCCACGAAACAGAAAAAACCATCTCGCCTTGCTTTGAGATGGACTAAAATAGATGCAACCAAATGGGTGTTACAGCAGTTTCTAATCCAGCAAGACTCATCGCAGAGATCTTACTTGCACAGAAAGGCAAAAGGAACACTCAAGTAGTAAATGAGGAATCTTGTAATACTGGGCCTAGACCTTAAACAATTCGGCTCTGGCCAGCAGAGAGAAGAACCAGTTTCACCTACTTCACATGTAGAAAAGAAACAAAGATGTCAAAGTCCACACTGCCAAGTTCACTGCCTTGAGCAAGGAGGAAAAACTCCTGTGAGTGCTGCAGTAGGAGTCTGGGAAAATCCTGTGCTGCAACTCAGAGAGCAGTCTGTCCCAGGCAGTCTGAAATACCTGGTCCTGAAGCAGCAGATTGCATTTGCTTCTTAGTTTCGAAAAGATTAGATTAGCAAAGCGATTTTGCCATCTGAGTCGGCTGAATATCCGCTGAATTGTTCCGAACCACGTATCTGCTACAAGACTCCTGGAGTCATCATATTCAGCTTGATGTGGCAACTCTGTTTAATAAGCCAAGACAGGGAGCATGGCTGCAGTTACATAAAGGCAGAGGAAACGTATAGCTAACAGGGCATTGTGCTGGATACCATATTCCTGTTTGGAGGAAAGAATAGATATACAATTTCTCCCTGCAGAACAAAACTTTGACGTTTCTAATTTAGAGACACCTCTTTTAACTTTTTTTGTATGGAATCATAAGGATGATGAGAGACGGCAAACCTTAGGGAAAGAGAGGAATTTTCCTTTGTAATCCCCCAAGCACCGCAAACCTGAATCAAGACAGACATTCCAAAGAAATTTGCCCAGTCCCTGCCAGGGTCATAAAAAGCCAAGATCTTATGATTGAACACATCAAAGACATTATCAAAGTGCCCGATCTCTGCCTGCTATGAAAAGCTGCGTAGGCTGAATGAAAAGTATCCAGAAAAATAAAAAGGAAAAGAAACCTCAAAGATCACATGCTGCTCGCTCCTGCCTCCTCTGAGGCCTGACCTTATGCCGAAGGGCAGCTCGGAGACTGGACGTGCCAGGAGAACTCTTTCAGTTGGCTTATTTGTGCCACAGGGGCTTCCACACCTTTGCTAACAGCTTCAGGGCAACCACCTGAAGGGAGATCCTCTAATGCCCAGTGAAACCATTCTCGGTAATGGAAGCAGGCCCGTCCTCCCCCACAGCCCAAGGAGTCCCACTGTCCCTCCCCCTGACTGCGTGTTTCCCATCACAGACGCTGGAGATTGTCAATTCAACCAAAAACTCCTTGGTAGGAGAAAAAAAACCTGTCTGCATGCTCAAAGAAGTAGGTCACTTTAATGTTTTAGCTTGAACAAACTTTCATTTCATACAGTTTGGAACTAGATGATCTTTAAGGTCCCTTCCAACCCAAACCATTTTGCGATTCTCTGAAGAATGGGTCCAGCTGTCTTGTCAGTGAAGTACAACATCAAACTGGTGAGAAAAATCCAGCCAAAAAAATGTCCTACCAGAAAGCCAAGACAGCATCAAAAGCGTTTTCTAGGACAATGCAGAACCCCTTGTGAGCTGCTGCTGGGAATGCCTCGGGTCTCGTCTTCCCCTACGAACACTGGAATTCAGCTCACCTACTCTTCTGTGCTGCACTGCAGTAATTGAGGCACGTGCAAAGCATCAGGTCGAACTGAGACCAATCTTAGCACAGATCAATTGTAGAGAACACAAGATTTGGATATACTGACACTGAAGGTTTACTGATCTTCCTGTTCCGCCAGAAGTTTTGACACAATATACTTCAATTGCTGATTTTGAGTGAAATAACCACTTAATGAATTTCTCAAACAGGAATAGGAATAAAGGGAAAAAAGAAAGAAGAGACATTTCATTTGCCACAGACACTATACAAGTATTCACATCTTAAAGATTTTCTTCTGATTTGCAGCACAAATGCTGACACTACTNCTCCCTTCCCCAAGCCGTCCTGTGTCCCGGAGAACCCGAAACCCCAGCAACTGCGGGCAGCGCTCGGTGACCATTTCCAATTCAGGCGCTGCCCGGCTATTTTTACACCTACCAGGCCAGCTATGCATGTCAATGGCGTGGGGTGGGCCGGGGGACGGCTCTCCGGCACGGAGCCGGCCGGCCCAGCTCGCAAAGTTAAAGTCCCACTGAGTGGAATGCCCTACACACGCCGGTTATTGAGTTACCCGGTTACGTGCCTTTCAATGCTTTGATTTTTTCCCTACCCTGCTCCATCTCGCTGTGCTTACGTAAAGCACGGAATTTCAGAACGTTGCTAATGCCTTCCGAGTTCCTAACTCAAAAATATGATTTAAGTCTATTGTTCAACATTTACTTGGTATTTACAAACCAAGACAAAGTGGATAAGCACAGATTTCATCACCATTTAATTCCTGTGATTCACGTGGTATTTCGTGTTTATGTAGCCAATAACTGTGATGAGCTTGCTTTGGATTGATATGTCCCCCGGGTATGATTTCAGATGAGCTCAATGCATCCAAAAAGGACAATATCTGATGCTAGATCACTTTTGCTCTTATTTATGTCATGTTTGAGAGTTTTTTTGTCCATTTGGTTTAGGGTTGGTGTTCATATTTTAGCTAGAATAGTTATGATTAAAAATTAGCACACTCCCCACCCCCCCCCACCCCCCAAAAAATGAAGGAAAATAAGAACAATCTCACCAAAACTGAGAATAAGAACATTCCCTCTAGGCTGGAGTTACTCACCATGCTTGCACCCATTAGGATAAAAATAATTTTCAGGATTATGTGTTGCAATCTACCCATTGTCCAGAAGAGGCTCAGTGCAGAATTAAAAAAACACCAAAACCATACCAAACCACACCACCAAAACCCAAACAAAACAAAAAAGGTAGTTGAGAATTAGTTGGCAGTTTTCAAACGCTTCAGGACCAGCTGGGGGTAGCAGAGGCGGTGGGGACAAAGTGTCTGTAGATACCCAAGTGCTGCGGAATATGCCACCGTGTACATCCAACGCCAGTGGAGTGGGGCCTGTATTTGAAGATTTAAGCCCCAAATTCCAGAAGCAGAGAGATCCTCAAAGAATTGCAACAACCAGCCAACTTTTTTTCTCTTTTGGGTTTCAATCCATTGCCTGTACGGCAGCGCAAATCAACAGACAGCTGTCCATGGCAGCCTACAGATTCTCACCCAGTCCCCCTTCACAGCAGCACCGGGTATGATCCCAGAGACAGAGCTCCCCCAGCCCCCCGTTAAGGATTATTGATGGGCACGAGGTTCTCTCTTGTGTTAATTACCCTGAGGAGATGTTAAGGGGCTCTGTAATTTTTCCTTGCTGATGAATGCTCCAGGATGGATCACTCTGCACCTCGGGCGCTGTGATGTGTAACAATCTCAGATGCAGGCTGGATACACACGTGCACACAATAGTTAAATTAATGGTTGCCTCTGCCTTTTTGACATTTTTGCCAGCAATTGGCAAATATTTCAGAATGTTTGTGCAAGGTTTACTTGCCCAGAATTACCTGACACCAATTTACTTCAGCTCTTCCAAAGCATTCCCCTGTGCCAGTAGCAAGGTGTGTACACAGTGCCACAGCTTCCTAGTTTAGTTATCAAAATAAAAGGATGCAAGAAGGAATCCCACCAAACGCTTGACTCGACCAAAGTTCATCAAACCAAGGTTCCAACATAAACTGGAACTACAATCCCTGGATGTAGCAAGCTATCTAACATTCAATTAACTGACTGGAAAACACAAGGTACCACTCCGAGGGAAAGGGTGCCCAAACTCGAGTAACAGGCATTCCTGGAAAATGTTGCTTGTGGAAAGCAACAATCTCTGTAGCCATGAGAGGGAGAGCAGTGGAGCAGCTTTCTGCCAGAGCCTCTCAACAATATTACTGTTGTTTGTCCAAATGGCCCCAAGTCTTTAGGGCAAATTACTCAGAAAGCAAAAACGTTCGTGTCCTGCCAGACTCAGGGCATCGCATTCTAACAAAGCACATGTTTCATGATGGAGGGTTCAAAGCCTTTGTGGAGGAACACGTTGCTCTATCTCTGCATTCCCATGCTCTTTGCTGTCTTCTTAGGGCCGAAATCCACCCCAGCAGGCAGCAGTGAAGAAACCAAAGCCAGAGGCACAGTTTGCAGGCACAGAGCTCGTGCCAGAGCACCTCAGTCCTCCTCAGCTGCTGCCCAAGTGACTTTTTCACCACACTAACTCCAAACCTCAATTACCCCCTTACCAGGAAGCCTCCAGAAACGTTCGAAGAGCCCGTAAAGGAGAGCAGAGTATCCCATGTATTAAAGCACTGATGCTAAGGCAGAGTCCCTCTTATCCCCCCGAATGGGGGAAACATTGCAGCACTTAGGATTATCCGCCTTAGGGCAACACAAACCAATAAAGCCCTCAGCAAACTTTTGGGAATTGCATCTTTCCCAAGGATTCTCATAGTGAGAGTTGCCATGGCTAGACAGTCTCAGCATGTTACTACTGCCCATCAGAAAAAGCAGCGTGCTACAAACCCACTGGTTTGCAGTGACTTGCAAAATCCCAGCCAAGACCTCAAAGACTAAAAGGTAAGAAGCAGTGAAATCCAAGCCATAAGCTCATCTCTAGAGGGAGACTTCATCTGATAGGATACCATTCCACAGTCCAGGAATGGCAAAGATCCAATATCATAAGATGAAACAGGACCAAGGACAATCACACACACTCAGGTAGGCAGCAACAGAGGCAAAACTGCTCTGCTGCCAGGAAAAACGCTTCCTTATCCTTTTTGGGCCATTAATATTAAAGCTTAGTGTGTCGATAGATGTTTCAATCGGCGTAACCAAAATGACAATTCGGGAGCCACTGTAATAACATTTAGTGCTGCAAGAAACAAAAGGGAAAAAACAAAGACAGAGAGACTTCCAAGTATCCAGACAAATAACAATTGTTAGGAACATAAATCCCCACTTTTATCACTGTTAAAACCCTCCCCAAAGAGCCATTTCCCACGACACCTTTATGGTTAAGCATAGTAATTAAAAAAAAACAGAGAGAGAAAAGAGACTGCCCTGGGACCTGTATACTTCCAGATCATCTCCTGAACTTTGAAATGATTCCTAAATGCAAATTCTTTCACTCCTGGGGATTCTTCTACAGGAAGCTCAAGGGCAACACAGCTCACTTGTTTCTAGCAATTATTTTGGGTCAGATCTTGAGCTCACGTAGATTATAAACTCCGATGAGTCATGAGTTTATATCATTTATGTCCCCCTTTATGCTTTATAGTAATGACACAGATGAGATCACTATTTCCCAAAAATTCAGCCTTTTCTTCCTCTGATCACAGAGACCACAATAAGCAACTCCCAAAGCCTAAGGAGCCTTTACAAAGGGACCATTGTCTGCTCCAGAGGACCAAGCAAAAAATCCTCGTCAGCTTAAATATTTTGAGTCCTATCAACTGCAAAAATCTATTTTGAGCCATTTCAAAGAGGACTTTCTCTGCTTTTGATGGTAAATCATTTGACACATTAAGCCCAATGATCCTCTCTGGACAGCTCTTAATCCAAGTGGCACCATATATATTTTAGCCACTATGAATAAAGGAAAGGGATAACCTGAGGTTTAATCACTGCAGCTACAGATCTGGCTGGCACTGGATCCTACAGATCCTGAAAAAAGTGTTTTGTGGATAGAAAAGTATAAAATATATAGAAAAAGGCCCTTGAGCCTCCAGCATTCCACAGATAAAACACACCCTTACTTTGCAGATAAGGGAGCTTTTGGATGACAGGCGTGGCACAAGAAGGTAAAAACAACCCCAGGCTTCACAGAGCTGCCCTCGTGGGCACAGCAGCTTATGTATCACCTATTTTCCTCATAAAAACTGCAGCTGATATTTCTTTTCTTTCTCAGCCTTGGTTCCACCTCGTGGGCAATGAAAGGCACGTGTTAACATGAAGCACTGAGTAACACAAGGGAAACCTCACAGCGATTGCTGACTCATCACAAAACTAAAAATCAGTGCCACGAGAAATATTCAATAATACCCTGAGGGTAAAGGGTTAAGATGCGGTTCTGACCCACCCACACAGCTACAAAGTAAATTTTCACTTCTCATGCCCAAAATAGCTTTTTTTTTCATTTCAACAGAACTAAGGCATTTTTTTTGAGAACTTCATGTTTTTATATCCTCCTGTGGCACTAAGCTCTAATTGGTGCCTATTTGTATCAGTCTAAATCTAAACCAAATCTCTGGGCCTTTATCAGCTCTGATTTTTCTTCCTTAACACAGACAGGATACTAATTCTGCCTTAAACCGTCCTGTAGGATATTGTGAAGTTATCACATTCTGAATTTGGAATATCAAGTAAGGCCTCAATTCTCTTCTCCAAGAAAAACATTCAATTTTCCCTTCTGAAGACATCAGCAGGAGCTCAGTGCTGATTCTGAAAACCCCAAGTCTCCTAAGCTCTCGTTGCTGAAATGCAGAAGTTTCTGAAGTTCTCACTTATGTTGGCTTTCTTAGGAATTTGATACAATTTTCAAAACCAAATATTGCCTATTTGGATATAAAATCAGTTGGGGGGGGACTATACCTTTCATATATAACATATAAAAGATAGTATGTACCAAACATAGAGGATTACAATGTATAAAGTTTGTCACCTGTTGCATCTTTTGCTTTACTCTAGTTTAACAGAATCAATTCCTTCAACGAGGAATGAAGGATAACAATGTCAAATACATAATTTTTGCCTTTGCTAAAGACCATATTCTCCGGAATCCTCAAAGAATTGCACACTTTTGGTTAATGTGCCCCTGATTTTAGCTTTTCCTTGCCCATTGTACTCATGGCTGCTGTTAACATACATCATTGATGGTAAATGATACAAAGTGGTTCATCACAGGTTCTGAAGTGAAAACCCAGAGTTCAATTACTCGGTTTCTATTTTATTTTGCACCTTGTGCCTGTCTGTTATCTTGGGGCCCATTAAACGCATCTGTTAGGAACAAGAGTTACCATTAATCTGCATTATAAAATCCTTATCTCTTGAATACTAAGCTACTTGTTTTAATGAACTGCTCATGAGGGTTAAACTAGAAACATAAAGAGAATATTACTGCCACTGAAAAGAAATTAAACCTAATGCCCACAATTCCCACACCAACGTGAGCTAATGCCCACTGATCTAGGTACAGCTGCACACACACTGACTATACCTGTACCAAAGCTTAAAACAACCTGGCTCTGCCAAGTGCACCCACATTTAGTGGAACTACGGCCATAAAACTGCAATTTTTCTAGCCTGCAATATTAGAGCTGCGTTTTATGCGCTCGGCTAACCGCACCGACAGCTCCTTGGAAAAACAAAACGGAATCCAGCACTACTGACTCCGAGGCTCTGCCTTTAACAAGGCTCTGCTGCGGATGAACACACAGCCACTTAGGAGCAAGCTCCAAAGGGTTTATCTTCCCCATTTTTGAAGAAAGAGTGAGTCATGAAAGGAAAAATTATGCGCTCTATTCATCGCATGTCAACAAACAGTACTTGAAAGCTTGGGTTTGTATCACTCCTGTCTAATATTTTGCCTTTCCCCACACTGACGGAGTTGCAGTGGATGATAAATAAAAGATGACAATCTTCCAAAAGCAATTCCCTACGATCAAAAGGGTTCTAACACAGTACAATCAAGAATTTTTGTTTCTGTAAGCAAGCAATTTGTGCCTTATAGTTACATAAATCACCCAAACGAGGGCCGGAATAGCGTGAAAAACAAATAAGTCTGCTGAGTAAGTGACTAAACTTCATTTTCGCAACCATACACGCAGTTCTAAATAGACAATTTGAGATCTTGTGATTGAAAACACACCTTTACATCATTCATCACCTACTTAAGGCCTGCCACCCAGGGAAAAAACCAAATCACCTCCATAAAGTCGATAGAAACACCAAAGTGAAGAGCACATCATTTGTAACCAAGTCTGCATCAAATTCTGCTGTAATTCTGAATAATGTAAAAATTAGAAATTGTGAGATTATGACCAACCAACAAAGCAAGTGCTTGGGCACTGTAGTCTCTCAGGATTGTTAAAACCAGCAGCACCTACAGATTGAAGAAAGCCAAGGAAGGCACAATGACAAAACTGAGCCGCATATTTCCAGAGAAATCCTAAGAATGCTGTAAAACTGTTCAGCTGCCATTCCTAACGCATGATACTGTGAGATGCACATTAATGGTGCACATCCTGTGGCTGTTAAACACAAGGTAAAATAACCAAGGTTTTAAGAACAACTTCACATTCTTATAGGAAATAAACACATAAAAAAGAGATAATCAAATAAAAAATATTTTTGTAGATATGGCATTAGAAAATTCAGGGAAGCATGCGACAGGACAACACCTTTCACAAAAAACCCCCCGTGACCTTCTGAACTCCAAGAGGAGGAGCTTCACAGGTTCTCTGCAGTCCTCAGTAGCACCCAGCACACGGGATTCACCCAAAACCTGCCCTCCCAGAGCAACACAACCCCACATTTAAAGTGCACTGCAAACAGGAGTTACCCCTTTTCTCTGTCTGCTATCTCTGAAGATACTGATAACTAATGGCCAATACTCATCTGGCTCGCCTGCAAGCCGTAAGCTATGGAAAGTAACTGCAGCATGAACAGATCCACACAAAAAACTGGTTTCTCTCAAAACCCAATAATGCGATTTTAACAAAAGCACAATTACAGTAGAACCAAAATTAGGTGCTAGTAAGGGCCATTAAAGGACCTCAGTTAAAACAGACGAACCAGCAAAAAACCCAAACATAGAGAAACCCACAGATTTACTGCCAGCAAGAAACAGAAAAATTTACTAAATGATCTTGCATAAAGCCTGTAGTTTTCTTTCAAAATTTTTTATGACAAGAAAAGGGCCACAGCATTTATTTGAAATTTTATGTTACATTATAACTGTAACATTTGATCATTACCAAATCAGTCACGTTAATGAATTCTCCTATATACTCCACAGTGTCCCAAGAACTGAGGGAACCCTCGGCCATGACCACTCCCCCACTCAGCCTTAGCAAAGTGCCAAGACTCCAACGTGGTCAGAGCCCAGGCAGGCAGGAGAACTCAAATCAAGGAACAGAGAATGACATCCCTCACGACATCCAGCCCTCTTCCAGTCGGGAGCACCTCTTCCCATCTGCATTACCCCTTGTCAGCCCCGTTCTGTCACTCTTACAGCTCATTTATTTGGCCTTCATGGCCCCACACCAAAATTTGGCCCCAAGGCAGTGACAAGATGGAAAAGAGGTCACAACCTCCACAAACCACTCCCTTCTCCGTCACCTTCTCTCAGTACTGGATTTCCATCTTTCCTCTCTGACAGCATCTTTCCAACACCAGCTGGGACAGAAATATATAAAATTTCAATTACATGGAATGGAAAATTCATATATTTCCAAATAGGTAATAGGCAAGGTCAGAAATAGATTCCAATTTATCCAGACCTGCCTCCTCAGAGAGTAGCACTTCCTCCTACAACCAGCCTGAGCTGGGAAGTCCCATGGACTTCTTTATTTAAGTGCTTATCAAGAGCAGAAAAATTGCTAAACTGCTCCTTAGTTTGTACAACAGTAAATAAATAATTTTTTAAAATAGGGAAGAGGAACCAAGATTCCCATCTCATTGGAAGCCAACTCCCTATTTTGTGGAATACAGCACTAAATTTATTCTTTCCTATGAGATTTGTACCTTCAGAACTCAACCCAGATGATCTCTCAGAACAAAAGCGAAGTAAGTTCTGTATTTGAGATAGAAACGCCTCTAAAGCAGTCACACGATAATGCAATTCAACACTGATAAAGTGAAAGGGTACATGTAAATATTTCAGCCCGAGGTCATGAAAGGCAATCACTGACAAAGCCCCACGTCCCAGGCCTTCATCAGGTTGACTAAAATTCCCACTGGAATTTGCAGTTTACGCTCAGAATGAGTAAAAATAATGGGGGGAAAAAAAGGAATTTTGTAAGCTAAACAATGGCCAAACCCCGAAAATAAGTAGAAGCACATCTATTACGCAGTGATACCCTAAAACAAAGGAATTTTGTATAATAAAATACTTGAAGAGGCTACCATTTCCCAGGCCAAATGAATATTAAGTGAAAGACCTCAGATCCTACGTGAGAGTTCCAAAGGTCCTGCTGCATTCACAGTGACAAATGAAATTCTTTATTACTGCAGAGATGACTCATTTATGGGGAGATATCAACACCACAGGGGAAGCAGCTGTCTGATTAAATGAATATTTGTCTGTTCTTACCCATTCTGTACGAGCCTGCTCCAGCACCCTCTGAGGTGAGCCTGATCTCTGCCGCTGGATCACAGCAGGATCAGTTCATCCCCGGCCAGGAGTCCTCTCTCACTCACTGCTCCAACTCTCTCCAGCACTAAAGGACCGTCAAGGACAAAAATGGAAGAAAACAAACCCCGTGGCAGTTCTGTCAGCCAGATTCTCTACAACCCACAGCCTCATTGATCAGCTACAGAATCCTGGACTCACTTCGGATGGAAAAGACCCAGCTGTTCCCCCAGCACTGCCGAGCCAGCACTAACCCGTGCTCCCAAGTGACACGTCCGCGCGTCTTTCAAATCCCTCCAGGGACGGTGACTCCACCGCTGTCCTGGGCAGTCTGGTCCAACATCTGACAGCTCCTACATGGCAAAACTTCCGCTCTTTCTTGCTTAACGAGCAACCACCACCTGATGCTGCATTGTCTTTGCAGAGCAGAAAAGCACCTATTTTTAATTTTTTAACGCTTTCACAGAGATCCAAGATAAAGACACTGATGCCCTGAAGCAGCACTTAGGAAGGGAAGACTTTTGTTCATTCTCTGATCCCGTTTTTCCCTGACAACAGGGGCCTCCCACTCCCACAAACTCTGAGGGGAATAAAGTTCCACCGAGCTTCTGTATTAATAACCTCACATTCCATGTATTAAGAAGTAATGGAAGACTACAAGCTAAAATGGGCAGCAAAACATATTGCAGGTAGTCCTTTCTGAACTGAAAGGATCACTGAGTGGAAGAATCTCAACTGCTGTAAATCACTGTTAAAAGTAAAACCAGAGAAGACTATTCAGAGTTTATGTTCCGATGGGCTAGAAGTGCACTAACCAGTTCCTTCGCAAGGAAGCATATTTGCTCTGCAAAAGGCATACGGGCACCTCAAGTTCCAGGTGTTAGGAAAAACCACCTTCATTTTACCCCTCTGCTTTTGCAAATGTCTCTCCAATTATATTTGTGATTTTCCAGCACTTTCTGCTCCTCTATTTATTTTAATCATTATTTTTAGATGGGTATTAAGTTTATAAATAGTGTCAGAACACCAAGGCTCTCTTCGTGCCAGCAACACAGTGATTTGAACAGGACGGGTCACAGAACATAAGACTTACGTAAAGAACGTTTTGGACCTCAAGGTACATTTGCATGACATTATTTTCCACCATAAATAATCTCTCCTTCAATCACAGAGCTATATCACAGACAGTGCACACATGTTTAAAAATTACATTGGAAAATATAAATCACTAAGATGGTTATGTAATAGGAAGTGAATTATCTCCCGGTTAAAATCATCTGGAAAATATCTAAATCTCTTCAAATCATTGGCAAATCTTTCAGGGATTTCAATGATTATCATACATACTGTTATAAAACCAAGTGTTCCTTTATATCCTTTAATTACAGGTCCCTATGTCTAAATTATCCTTGTCCATCTCAAACATCTCTCCCAGAAGAAGGCTGGTTCCTCTCAAGCCTTCTGCTTTTGTATCATTAAGTTTGCATATCAAAGTTGGTTAAAAAAGGATAAAATACTCCTTCCTGTGTTTCACACTTCTGGGCCAATGATCATTACTACAACTATGCAGAGACTACAACATAATGATGGTTTATTGCCCAAAATAATGGAATACGTGCTGCTAAAAATCCAGCCGGATGATGCACAAAATAGCTAAACCGCAATAAAGAAAAAACTGGTGTTAATTAACCTTTTCAACCACCTGCATATTCATCAGCTGTAGCAGGACCTCGGTTCCTCCTAAGCTGCCCTCAGAGCATTTCCTTCGTTCCTCTGTTTTAATGAATTCCCAAGCGCTGCTAAGAGCACACACACTAAGACTGGTGTGAGAGCTCTGTGCCACAGCTGCAGGGACAAATCCTCCAGGGAACTGGGAGAGACACAGGAGCCCCGTGTTGGCTGTGCTGGCACCTCCCGTCTGCAAAGGACCGTACCCCATCCGCACTCCTGCCAGCGCTGCCTTCCCACCAGCAGTGCCACACCGCAGGCACGGGGAGCATCACCAAATCCTAAAGCAAACAGGTTAAGTGCCAGGCTGCCTTAGAAATCCGGGGAAGACAGCCAAGCACGTACTTCCTTAAGCTTGGGAGAACTCGTGCTGCAATGCAGAGCTGGCTCTGGGCACAGCTATTAATTATTTCGGATTTCACTCGTTAGGGAAACCTTTTGCAGGGCCTCATCATTCACCGGGCGAACACCCTGCACCACTTGAGGGTGCAGGCAGCTCTGTTAAAGTACCTACTGCAAACACCTGCATCGAGGGAAAGGAGAGGTTCGTAAATAAATCATCACCAAAGGAGTGGCCGAGTGGTTTGTCTGCCCTTCAGACAACACCGCAGGCTTTGTGCTGTCCTCGTCATAATCAAGGAAAGGGAAGAAAACACAACTTGGGGGATTTTTCATGATCCTAAAAATACCCCTGATGCAGTGGCCGGTGGCTGCAGCTGCCATTTGCCAAGCACAGTCAGGCTGCACGGCACGGACGCCGTGGCTGTGGGGGCAGTGGGGGATGGCTGGATTCTCCCAAGAAAACACAGCAGCAGCAAGGAGAATATAGCACAGATCTCATCTAGTTGCTATGGAGTCTCCGTGCATTTCCTCAGGAAAATTTTGCTGCGATACAGCCGCTGCACTGACCAGTCCAAATGACTTTTTTTTTTTTAAATCTGTATCACTTTCTGTCTCCAGCAAGTGTCCTTTTGCAAAACGAATCCATGCTCATAAAAGCCACCCCACTCTGCATACACAGCTTGCATGGCAGTTTAAGGCTCACATCAGCATTTCAGATTTTACTCAGCCCATCGTGCTATGTCATGTCACTGTATGAAAACACTTTCAAAAGGTGTCTATTCATAACCTTTTCCATGAGCAAAATAAAGAGAAATAGGCATCATTTGCAAAATGACAATGTTTCTTTTGCTGTTACACAAAGTTTTGAGGTTTTAATTTACTTGATGCGAGAATGCTGTTTCGATAACAAGGGCCAACAGCTTCACACCGACAGAGAGCAGGGCCAGATAGAATATCAGGGAGAAATTGTTCCCTGTGAGGCTGGGGAGGCCTTGGCACAGGTTGCCCAGAGAAGCTCTGGCTGCCCCATTCCCTGGAAGTGTTCAAGGCCGAGTTGGATGAGGCTCTGAGCAACTGGGGATAGTGGAAGGTGTCCCTGCCCACAGCAGGGGGTGGAACGAGATGAGCTTTAAGGGCCCTTCCAACCCAAACCTTTCTGTGGTTCCATGACTCCCAACAGTAACTGAACAGAGATAATAGTAAATCCACGGAGACCCTGTGCAGAGGCTAAAACAGATAACTTGCCCTGTTACCTGACTTAACTAAGTGGAACCGAGTCTCCCCGGCCTAGAAATGTGGATGGCAGCAGTGATGCCTTTCCCTCAGGCAGCTCTGATGCCCAGCACCATTTTTATCAGCAAAAATAGAAAAGACTCGATGAGCTTAACTATTCTCCATTCCCATACGGCGGCCGTTTGGGAAATCTTAGTTACTGCCTCCTCCGGCTCCAGCAGTGAGACCGATATCAACACAACGCACCTGATTTCTTTCCTCCCTGCTGCACTGGTGCCTTTAAAAAGAAATGAAGCAGGGGAACAAGAAGGCTCACGTAGGTCCAGGCAGCCCCCAGCAAATCATGGCCCGAGCAGTGAGGCACGCAGTGGCTTTTGTCTGCTCGAGTCTCCTGTTGCACTGTCAGCCTCACTGGTTTTGAGCAGTGACGTGTCTCTGTTAGACATCCTGGCACAGCACAGGCCAGAAAGAGTAAATAATTAAAAATAATCTTAAATTATTCAACCTGAAACAGCTTAGAAAGGCTTGTAATTATGGTTCTCTCAGCCGAAATCATTTTCTACCAGCTTGGGGAAATAAGAGCTACACTTATTTTGGGTGCTCACCACTTGTCAATGCTGCCTTATTTCACATACAGGAATAAAGAGAAGGCAGATCTGAATTCTCAGGCCAAAAGAAATCCACACCCTTCCTCAGGTCATGTACAAGAACAGCATCACATTAATATTTGCTAAATATGAAACACTGGGAGGTTTTCCTGACCCAGACAATCGGTCTCACTGAGCTGTTTCAGAGCACAGGCCAACAGGGTAACTTTTTACATCTCGTGTGTTACCTCCCTCCCCTTTCTCCTCCTGTTCATTTCTATCCTGTCTTCATCGGAAGGGGATTCTGCTGGAGGACAAAAAGCTGACCTCAAACAGAAATGTGTACTCGGAAACCTACTTAGGCTCACTTCCCTAAAATGTCTCTTTTACAAAGCCCTAAGGAGCTAATGAACCTGCTAGATTTTGGGGAGGTTAACATGTTAAATCCTTCATTAGTATCAACAAATACAAGGTAATTACAGACTTTTTTTAATTGCAGCCTTTGTTTTCAGTCACTTGTAAAAGGGCAGCTAGCATTTAATCCGTACTGAGCCGTATGTGGAAGGTCTTAGCATAGGAGTGAGTGTTAACGTGGTTTTGAAGCTAACTCCGAAAAATTAGAAGCAAAACACTACACCTATTTACAATAAATGGAACTTCCATAAATAATTACCAAAAAGAAAACCATTGAACAGCACCAACTCTGTGAACCACCTGAAATTCACCTCATTACATTTGTCAGATTTCAGTAATTCATATTATATGCTCCAATACTATATATAACTGTGTAACAGTGGGGAATACCTACTCCTACCTGGACAACCCCATGGACCGAACAGGAAAAAAAAAGTTGATTTTAGCTGTCTGGGGCTAAAAGGACAGGTTGCTAACAGGCACATTCATTAAGATGTAGTGAAGTATGGAAGAGCTCACCAGACATGCAAACAAAACTAACGGCACCACGAGTGCACAGAAGGAGCTGCCTGGGATTGAAGCAGAGAACAGGAATGATTTTTTACAAAACTTCAAGTACATTCTCAAAAAGTAACCCAGAAGGTGTTTTTTTAAGCAGAGTCAGGTCAATAACATACAAAAATCCAGCTATAGTATTTTGCACCATCTCAGGGAATGAGGTGGTGCCTGAATGGCAACACTCCTGCTCTCCTGCTCAGGGCCAGGGTTCCCACCCTCTGGATGCTCTATAGATTGGCAAATACACCCACCGGGGCACGGCTCCAGCCTTCACCATGAACCTAGCAACTCGGCCCTCATATGCCACTCTCACTTCAGGTGCCAAACTCTCCCCAGGAGTTCAGTGCAAAAGCCTGAGGGACTACATTACAGAAGCCAGATTTCAAAAAGCTTGACGCTTCACAGTTTAACATCTGACATCCTCATTAAACATTTTTTTTTTAATTGCTTAACACAAAGCTACCCAAACATCACATAATAATTCTTCCACTGGTGCAGGAAAAGTCATGAATTTAAAGGACACAAAATATTTTACAAGGGGGTAAACAAAACCATCCCCAAAGCCAGGAAAGCTCTTCAGGGATGATTTCCAACGATGTGCAAATGCTCTCTCGATTTTTTTTTTTAATCATTCCTGCTAAGTTAAATTTGCAGAGACAGGATAGGTGGACAGTCACCGTAGGCAGGTGCTGACATTTCTCCTGTCTCTAGGCTGCTCTTTTAAAAGCTCAGCAGAAGTTCTTTTTACTGATTAAGACACAGTGAGAGATGGGAACTTGGGCATTTTGGACACTTTCATAACTTTATGGAAACAATCACACAATGAGTTAATCCAGCCATAAAATCCAAAGTGTCTGCCATGACATTGGATTGCACCCAGGAAGCTTTACAATGCAAAGGGATTTAGCATTCCAGGAACATATTTTCCTCCTCCGGTCCAGCGTCTCACACAACAGAGGCAACAGATCCTGGTAATCTTTTCTCCAGATATGGATTAATTCAACCTAAACTTGTCAAAAGGCACAGTTACCCACAATACCAGAACCACGCAGAGATAAAGGATCTGTGTTTCAACATACTGTCTACGTATGACTTACTAAGAGCAAATAAATCTTGTATTTGAAAAACTATCAAGGAAATTAACTTAAAATACCATCTATAAATCAAGGAATGACTAGACAACAACATAAAGGTGAGCAAATTTAAACTTGAAAATTGCTCCTTTCCCATCAGAAGTGAGGGAATTGGAGATGATCACTCTTGCTTCCTTTCAGAACACTGCCTATTTGTGCCCATGCACATCACACCCCTCAAACGGGACACGGAGAAAATGAAGCAGCAAGTCCAGCCTATTCTGAAGTGCAATGTCATCTAAAGAAGCTCCATTTCACAAGGAAGCAAACTAGTGAGGTATTATTTTCATGCCCAGAAATAGCTCCATAAGGAAAACATAAGCTTGAGATGCAGAAGGAAAATGCTCAAAGGGCATCAGGAATAGGCACCTCCTACGCAAACGCTCCATTACAGAACACTAAAAAGTTTTTTTTCATGGCTGGAGAGGCATTTGAAACATCTAGAAATTCTAGTGAATCACAGAGATTCGTTTGCCAAGGAAATGAACACAACACTGAACAGACAAGACATCTTCAGTGCTAAGGAAAGAACAGCAGGTTAAAGCTGCAATGAACCTTGAAAGCTTCAGTACACACAGGTCAAGCAGTGAGAGCCTCTTTCCCTCCCTTATCCTGATACAAACTCCACAGGGATGCTGCAGCAGGTTCACACCAGGTGAGATAGTGGTTGGCATCAATGAACCAACACCGGGGTGACCAAGAGCAAAGAACTGGATCTCTGGGTGACTTCCTCCTCCTCGGGATGCCTGTTCCTAGCACGCGCGAGCACTCCTCGGTTCCTCCACGTCCTCCTTCCTCACTGAACTCTGGCCCTTTCCAAAGGGATGAACCCTGGGGCTGCCAGCCTCACTGCACAGCCAATGTTCCCAACGAACACCCACCCTCCCTGCCAAAGATGTGCTTGAAATTTAAATGGGCCTGAAATTTAAATGACAACATTTTCTATAACCTGAGAAGTCACTCATTTTTTTTTCTTTTGTGGAAAAGGAAATGGCAATGTGAAACAAGGTCTGCTGTTGAGGTAAAACAAAGCAAACTCATTCCCTGCCTCCTGCAGCTCCATAATGGAAGCCACTTACTGCACGTTGACTCTTCCCCACACGCACTGGAATTCTGCTGACAGCAGAATCCCTCCATCCTTGTCTCGCTGCAGATACTGTCCAGCAGTTGCTCTGTGTGAGCTTCAGTACTGCTTAGGGTGTCAAGGGAAGGACAAAAATCACCTGATGTTATTGGTTCTCAACCTCTTTTAGCAAACGGCGATGAATATTCCAGATGCTGTGGAACATTTTATGCTAAGAATGCTCAACTCATGAATCTTGCCTTTAAAAAGGTATAAATTCTTTTTAAACCCTTTTAAAATACTAAATGCTAAATAAATACCCAACTACTGCTAGTAGAGACCAGATGTCAAACTCTGCCCTCATGACTGATGGCAAAATGGTAACAGCCATCAGCTTACCACATCTGTAACATTCAAAAATCAGTTTTACTTGGCAGCAGAACCCATTTTTATAACAGGTTTTTTTCTTTGGGATTTTATTTCACGTGGGTTTTCAAAAGTCTTTTCAACACTTGTCACATGCAGAGACAGGAAGCTGTGTCTGCTTTGAGAAGTACTTTAGACAGGGAGAAGCAAGTGTGTGTTACATAGAGCCAGGGGCTAGGCAGCTGGATTCCCAGGCTGTAATTCCAGCTTTGCTGCTGACTCAGTGAGTGACCGTCACAGAATCACCCCGGTTCCCTCAGCGCGCTCTGCAAAGGGTGAGCCACAGGCAGCTCTCTCCAAAGACACCGAGAGGCAAGCGGAGCCGGGCCTTACGTATCGTGAATTTAGGTAAGATGGAATTAGTCATGCCTAAATTTCAATCAAATCTATGTACTTGAAGCTGCTCACCCGCTGTGTTAGTACCTGGCTTTTAATGCTCTTGATACATTGGGGTATCCACACAACTATTCAGAAGGTTGGGGAGCTGCGTACATACACGTGTTCGCACCAGCACCCTTTTTTCCACACTGCAAGAAAAGGTTACACCTGCATGAAAGGGAAAATTTCCAACTTGGATGCAAGATGAGCACACTTGCCTCTTGTCCACTGGTTTTTAAAATCAACTGAGTCCATCTCAAAAACAATGTAGGAGAGGGTCTTCAGCCTGCAAACTCCTTTTCCCAGTTTTTGAGTGTGGAATAATTTTGTTCACCTTTAAAGAACCGCTAAGGATGGCTAAGAGATGATGTGAGCGGCTCGCTGCTGCTGGGCCTGCGCACAACTCTGCTGCTGGCCAGGGGGCTGTTAGGGCCCGGGGTAACGTCAAGCAGCAGCCCTGACGTCATCTCGGAACGTTCTGGTCCTACCCCAGCAGCACAGAGGCTGCAGCCACACTTTGCAGCGCTGCTGCCCGGATGGGTGACGGTCACATGGCAAAACATTCAAGAGGCAGAGCCACGACGAGCCCACACCCTGCAGCATCCCTGGGAGCTCGGAGAAGGGTGGGATGGAACTAACACGTGCTCAGCATCCTGGTAGAGTGGGAGAGAGAAAGCCATGGCCCTTCATTTATCCTCTTTTGCATAATCAGGATGTTCCAGGGACACAGGAAAAGTTTCTATCACAAGGCCAAATGAGCGCTTCGTGCACTCAGCACGTACTGCTGCATGGCACGAAGCCAAACGAGGGCTGGGAAAGACAGTCCACGACACCGGACATAGTCCCCCACTCTAAGGAGCCTTCCACAAACAAAATGGATCTCCATTGTAGGGAAAATCCACTCGCTGCAGCGTAAGACCTTTCAAACAAATCACAAAGCTGGAACCCAATTCCCCCTAAGCAGAAAGACTTTAAGAGTTGAGAGCAATCAAAAAAATATTCGTTTGCGTTCTGCCTCTCACGGACCTGCACACCTGATTTGTTCCAAGCCTCCATTTTCCAAGAAAGTCAACAAAAACTGGGAGGGCCCCTACTAGGAGACAAACCCATTTCACAGTAAAACCATTTATTGCTCTTCAGGAATTAAAGCGACAGATACATAAATATCTCACAGATACCTATCTCACTTGAACTGATGACTAAACAAAAACACTCTGTGTACCATACAGTCTGTATTTGGGTTGTTCTGTGCACGTGATGGGGGTGCATACGTACCCACACACCTGATCTGCTCTGCACCCTGCATTCTGCACAGCACGAGCACGTAGAGGTACAGACACAACCAACTCATCCCTGTGCTGCCGCGTGTCTCCTGCAGCAGGAGCAGGACGGAAAAGCCCAGCCTGACCCACCCCCAACCATCTGACTGAAGGCAAGTTTAGGGCGCAGCCAGGCATTTGTTTATGTAACAGCAAGGTACAGCCGCAGTAGAAGGGAGCCAGGAGCAGGGGCCGAATATTAAAAAAGGAGGAAAGGCACACAACACTGAAGTGTTCTCCGTATTTTCTAGGCAAAGCCCACCGGTGGTTCCTGGATCCGAAAATCTGATTAGGAGCCTGCATCACCGCGCACGATTACTGACATGAATGCGGCCTGAGCCTGCCTGCTCGCGCTCAGGGATATGCAGCACTCTGGGAAAAGAGACAGCAGAAGGGGCAGTATTAATTCTATCCAGCTTTAATTAAAGTAGGCATTTGAAGCAAACATGTTGAGGAAATAGGATTTGTGAAAATCGGGAAAAACAACACACACTGTAATGAAGTAACTGACTTGGGTACTGGGTAGATCGGGGAAAAAAAAGCCCTTCCAGCAAGGACATCCACACGTTAAGAACATTTTTTCAAAAGGCTGTTTTGCAGAGGATTCCACAATCAAAAATGTAATCACAAAAACTACCTTATGCTGCAGTGTCCCATTTAAGGGATTAGGAGAGTAATCACAATCTGCCCCAAGCAGCCCTGCCCAGCATCCAGGCACTGCATATATTAGAAATGTCATTCCTCTTCTTGATAAAGAGAATTTGGATGTGACTTAACGACTCTGCAAAGCGAGCCTTTGAAAAGTAATGGAGATCACACCCAGAGGTCCCAAAGGCATCAAACGGCCTCGGTCGTTTTATTTAAACCATGCAGTTCAGAACATAAAAATCCCTGAGACTGAATGCAAAACAAATTCAAAACTGCCCAGGTATGCCAAGGGAGCAGATGGCTTCTGAATTCTAGAGATCTGCCAAGAGAATCTGTAAATTCAAACATTACATGGCTGGATTCTGGGCTTTTCTTTTTACAGAGATCTGTGTTTGCATGCAATGCAGCAGAAAGGGGGGGAAAAAAAAAGATGGTGTCCCTCGATATTTCCCCTTCCAGAGAAATTAATAAAGAACAGATAAAAACATGCTGTCAGGGAATGAGTTAATGCATATGACAAGCTAGAGAACCCAGACATGGGAGGAAAGAAACGGCAGTGAGGAGGCATTAACACAGGCACTCCCAATGTATCACAGTCCTAAAGCTAAGATTAACAGAACCTTCATTATAGTATTTTCTCCACTATTGTATTTTTTGTGTCCTTGGAAAGTGTAGAGTGATCTGGCAAACAAGTCATCTCCACTGATTTTTTT
>VYZQ01009024.1:6591-46029 GCA_013400655.1 Mystacornis crossleyi
CTCTACAACACACTATTATGGGTTAAATTATGAATATTCATCACATTCCCTGGGACAGGTGTGGTTATACAAGTTATTTTTCGGAAGTAATTAATATCATTAGCATACGTGCCACGCATGCGCTATGTACCCTGGTGGTCGTACTGAGGAAGGCTCCTCTTCTTCCTCAGGGATCTTTTTGATGAAGGCTAGTAGTCTTCCTCGCAGTGCACTTTTCACCTTTCTCCCTGGGGCATGCGTAGTCCTTTGAGGAATGATTCAGTAGTTTTTGAGATGATCCTTGCCCCCTCTATCTTAACAAGATTAGGGCGAACTCGGCTTCCTAGGTTTTGCAATTAACATTTGCTGTCGGAGCTAACATTTGCTGTCTCCCAGTAGTTAACTCTGCTTACATGGATTAGCTATTGACCACCTCTCTCAAAGGCAGCATGCTGGCTGCTGCTCCAGTCCTGCCTGACACCCAGTGCATTTGCCTTTTGAGACATGTTTTGAAGATCAAGAGGTTTATAGAGGGGTGTGAGGAGATGAGTAATGAGGAAACAGCCTTTAGGAGGCTGCAGGGGCCAGTGAGGAAGCCCAGCCCTTAATGCCAAGCCTTGCATCTTCTGAGAGGCTCAACCACTTCTGCATCTGGACAGCATCCGTGGAAGAGGGCGAGAAACAGAAGCTCCTTTTTCCCCATGGGCTTTTCTGATTGACACCTCAAAGGCAACATCATGGGAAACCCCACAAGTGGGTCTCATCCTAGCGATGCTCTAGGGCCTTCCTGGTGTGGACTCTATGCCAGCCCCAGGTCCCAGTCTTGCTGTGAGCTGTTTTCCTGCCCTCCGGCACTGGATAGACCCACTGGCTCGGCTGGGGTCCTGAAGGTGTTGTTGCTGGCCCATCCAGCAACTTCCACAATCCCGTAGTGGGTGGGAGCAAAGCTTTTTTAAACTTAACACTGGAGCTTTTTGGTAGGGCTAAAGTTCACCTCTCAGGAGCTTGAATTTCGTGTAGCATGAGGGCTGGTGCAAGCCAGCCCCAGGACACCTCGTGCTGCTCACTTCCTGTCGTTTAACAGGATGAAACATATGAGGATTCATTAATATTGGAAAAAACCCATCTCACTGCATCCTCATGCCAGTTAAAATCATCTCAGTTGACTTGCAGCAAGCTCTCTGCACCCGTGAGTGGATGCCTACGTGCAGGTTGCCCTCAGTATCCAGAGAGGAGATTAAACCTTGGTCGGGTTTAAGCGCAGGCTTTGTGGGGTGGTGCTTCGGGCACACACCCCAGGGCCGGGCTGCAATTCCCAACTGCTTAAGAAGCCCACATTTGTAATGCATTCACATCTCTGCCTGGTTCATACCCTCGGGGGAAGCCCCAGGGACAGGTTTTCAGGCAGAAAACGGGGTGGTGAGCAGGGCTGGCATCCCACACAGGGACACGGACACAGCATCTGAGCGAGGTCACCAGGACAGCTCTGCAGCGCAAAGGGCAGTATCGTGGGCATTTTGGGGATGGCTTTTTGCTTTGTTTCAGCTTCTCCCTGCACGAGCTGGTAACATGCAACTGATAGTGCACGCAAAAACTTGCTGCAGAGAGCAAAGAAATCCACAAGCAGCCATGGCTGGCTCTGCAGGGTTTGGATTTGCTGCAGGGTCAGGCAGCAGCTGCTGCCTGACATCAGTGTCCCCACTGCCACTGTAGGCTGAAGCAGCTCCAGCACTGGGGACGCCTCAGTCTGGTTGCAGCCGTGAGACCAAATTTCCCAAAGGGCAGCAGAGATCCTCCCTGCCCTCAGCCTGGAATAGGGGCAGGAGCATCACATTCCTCTCCTCCACGCGATGCCAAGTGCTGGAAGAAAAGGGAAAAGGATCAGATGCTGCAGAAGTCCTGACCTCATTCCTACCCAGCCTGCATATGTTTTGTGGTAAAGCTGTGATAATTCTCAAATGCTTCCTTTACATTTTCCCAGCCAGGCACCAACATCGCTGCCATCACCCCGTCTCCTTGTCTCTGCAGGAGTGTCCTCAAGGAACGCCTTTGCATTTGGCTGAACGAGATGTTCTTGTCTGAGGAACCACAACAGTGTTTTTCCTGGTTTTCCATCCATCCTATTAAACCACACTAGCAGCTTTTCCTCCTACTGTTTTGAGTAGGATAAATTCCTCTGGCTAGTGTTCATATGGACAGTATGTCCGTCATTTCCCATCAGCTTTTTGTTAGGTGAGCCCAGAGCTCCAGGTCAGAGAGATGGAGTTCCTGATGGAGTGGTAACCTAAAGAGATACATAAATGCGGTGTCCCAAAGCAGATTGGGTGGTGTCATCCCAAGGAGATGTCAGGAGCATCCAAACAGTGGTTTGGTGCATCAGGGCAGGAATGTGCCCGGCATTACTGGTGTGTAGGGCCTGTCCTGGGTATCAAGGAGCCAGCAGACAAAAATGCCACATGGAACACTCCCACCTGCTCCAGCAGTGATGGAGGACACATGCAGCCCCAAGCCATGACTTTGCCCTTGCTGTTGGCATCAGGCAGGCAGTGGGTGTCTCCGCATGATTTCTGGTCTTCTCTAAATATGTTTGTGATGAGCTGCTGTCTGATGGGACTTTTCTTACTGAGTACCTTGCCACTCCTGCAGGGAGCCTTCTCATGCCAAGGGCAGTAGGATTGGGCAGAAACATATTTGCAGGGGGAAAGGCACCCCCTAAACAAGGGGAAACGCAATGGGTCTCCCAGGAGGCTGCATTTTTGGCCCGGGCCACAGCCCAAAACAACAATAGCATGCAGGTGTTTTGTCCATGCTATTTGTAACAGGCTTAAAGTGAAGCATTAGGACAAGGAAACCCAGATTCTGGCTCCCAAGCTGGTCTGACACGGTTCTCAGATGTCTTTGCTCAATCCCTGTGGTCCTTTCTCAGCCCTGAGACCATTTCACAGCAAAATATTCCTCTATTCTGTTCCTGTGAAATGGGTGGCAAAATATGCATTGCCATCAGGGGAAGCAACAGCAACCACAGGCACAAATACAATTTTTTTTCCTCTCTTGGATAAAAATATGCCATGCGCCATTTACTTAAGCTAAATACTTTTCAGTAATGCCCATTTTTTTTTAAGCTCATGTTTTTACTAGAACAATATTGAGACAAACCAAGTTACCAGCTAATGTCACTGTCACTTCGAGCACTCCCTAATCGGTCCCATCCTGAGCAGGCAACATCCCTTCTTGATTGATTAAACATCACATTTTACCAGCTTCTTGGGCAAAGGCCTTTATGATCCTTTTTTCCCAAAGACGAGGGAGAAAACACAGGATCCTTGCGTGGCTATTCAAAGGTTTTAAGTCAAATTTTCCAGCAGGGAATGCCCATGGTGCTATCACACAGCCAATGCTTGTTCTGAGCGGTGTCCCATCCCTGCCGGGAGCAGGGTCAGGATACGGGGCTGCTCCAGCATTTTTTCCCACATGTTCAGCCCATGCGTGAGTCCTGCCCCAGCCCGTACATCTTGGCTGAGATGTCTTTGACAGAGGGAGTGAGCTGATCTCCTGACACGGGACTGTCCCGGCGGATAAAATAAATATTTAGCTGGAAAACATCTAACAGTTTTCAAAGAGCCCGGGATGGCCCAGCGTGTTTAGACTGTGTGCGTAGGAAAGGGCGCTGATGTCTTTAATCATCCTCGTATGTATTCCACGCTTTTATCTGGAGCTCTTCACAGTCCTCCACAGAGAGGTTTGTCTTGTTCATCTCTGCATAACAGATAAGGAAATGGAGGCACAGCCGGCAAGGGCTGGGCTTGGGGTGCTTGGGGTGCCACGTTTGGAGCCAGCCCTCTTTGTGTTTCCTCGCCAGGGCCGGCGCTCCTCCGACAACATGTCATGAGCAGTGTTTTCCTGTTTCCATGCCGTCCTGCTCCTGCTGCTGGTGGTGGCCCTTGTGGCTGGTGCCGCTTGTGTCCGTATCTCAGTGACAGTCCCCATATCCCACTGTGCCCCTTGCCCCTGGCTGCAGCCAGGAGATGGGTCTGCAAGCTGGCTCTCAACTGCAGGTGAAAAGCAGCGCTGCTTTCTGTTTTGGTGCTTTGCATCGTGCAGTAACATCTCTTCTCTCCAGCAGGCTCAGCTTTATTCATTTATTACTCCTTTTCACAGATGCTTCAGTATAAAGTAATTAGTCCTGAGGGTAGCATTGAGCCAAGAACAAATTAGGCTGTAACACGTCTCCTCTGCCTGGGTGCTCTGTTTCTTGGGAGCCCAGCAGGAGAGGCTCCTGCCTGGGCTGTGCCTGAGCTCTCTGACCAAGAGCATCACGAGGGGGTGCAGTGCTCTGGGGCTGTGGGCAGGATGAGGGCCGGGGAGCACTGCCCAGAGCAAGCTGCGCTGGTGGGAGGTGTCAAAGGGAAGCTGCCCTGATCCCAGCCTCCCGTCAGCTCTCACTGAGCTGAAGAGGAGCCAGCTGAGTCCTAAGGCAAGAAATGAAGCATGGTTTTCTCTGGAAGCTGCGTGGGCTTTAATGAGAGCCTGACCCAGGGTCTTATAACCTCATTTTTTAAAAAAAATTCCTTTTGAGTTAACACATTTGCTTTCTCAGTTCGAGTGTGGATTTCCCTTGCCCCACAGCTTCTCCCATCCAGCATTCTTTTGCATCAGATTTTCACAGAAACTTTTATTGAAAACAACACTCTAGCAGCCTCAGAAATATCCAGCGCAGCCAATACATCCCTACCAAAAAATTGTGATAATGGGTCAAAATCGTGATGGGTCATCCTCAGACAGAGGCTGCCTGAGAAGGAGCTGGCCCCAGACTGGGCAAGGAGCATCCCCACACATCCCTGGACATAGCATTGAAGTTCTCTTCCCAGTGGTGTTTACAGATCACCCTGCTTTTCCCTATTTCCCCATGTAGTCACAGAGGGAATCTCTTCAGAGGATGAGAAGAGAGTGAGGAGCAGCCCCATCCATCTTCCAGCCCCGTGGGTCCAGGGGACTTGGATCACATCCCAGGCTGGACTACGAGGCACATGAACCTCTTCAGAACCACCTTTTAAAAAGCTAAACTAATTTTTCAGGCCTTGAGTTCTTGAGGCCACCAGCTTTCCAAGAAATCTTAAATCCTGTAAAATTCACCCAAATCCCATAATCACTCATGGAAACAAAGGCTGGAGTGATTATTTTTTTGCTAAAAGGTTGGCAGACTTCCAGCTTTTTGAAATGCAGCTCTGCCGAAAAAAGTCTTTTGTGGGCAAAATTGCGTACTGGTGGTTTTGGACAGACAAGTGAAAATAAGGCATTTCAGGGGAGAAAAAAAGCCTTTAAAAATAGTCTTGAAGCTATCTTTATCCCCAAGTCTGGAAGAGGAGGGGTCACACTTATTTTTCATCTGCTTTCCCCCTTTCCCACTGAAAGAAAAAGGGGCAGGTGGGTTATATTTAGGCTCCCGTTCCTGCTGCAGATGCAAGAAAAGCCATTTTTCCCAAAGCTGGCTGGAGCCTTGAGTGCTGGGACAGCTGTGGGAACCTTTGTCTGCACCAGCTATGAGAAAACAGGGCTTGGACAGGGTTTTGGGGACCAAGAAATTATTCGTGGGTGGCCAAATGAGGGCTGAGTCTGAACTACTCAGCATTATCATTTCAGGGCAGTCATCAGGGCTTTCTCACAGGGAGGTCTGCAAAGATTGAACGGGTGCTGCTGCAGCACCTCCTCAGAAAAGGGCCTTTGAGCCTCTCCTCGCAGCCGGTTTTGCAGTGGTGAGAGCAGACGGAAGAGCAGCACCCAGCCCTGTACCACCACATCAAGGTGCCCATGGGGAAGGGGCTCACGCTCCTCCTCTCCTGAGCTGCTCCTCAGCCCTAGGGAGCATGGATGGGCAGGGAGGCCTCTCACTCCCCGATGCCATTGCTCTTCCCAAACCCTTAACAATCTCCTGGGAGTGCAAGGACCAGAGCTGCACAAGGCCCTCAAGATGTGCGTGCATAGTAGCTTTAGAGAGGCAGGTGGGTGTTCTAAGTTCTACTCCTTTCCAACCATTCCTGATAGAGGGTTTACCTCTGCTGCTGCCAGATGTGGAAATGTCTGGGTGAGAATGGCTGCCAACGCCCCAAGCTCTTGTGCCCAAGTGGCAGGGGCCAGGTAAGAGCGTGTCACTTGCAAGGTGAAGCACAGCATCCTTTGGTACATCCCTGCCATGACTTCCATCCTCTTTCAGTTCCGTAACAGCTTTTTGCAATTCCCCCGTCTGCCTTCTCCTTTGGCATCCTAAGTAGCTGTCCATCATGAAGCAATCCCTTAGTTTTTGGTGACCGCCTTATCCAGCCCATGGCACATGGCACCAGCAACCTCCCTTCCTGGAGAAACACCTGCTCTGCTTCCCAGCTTTAATCACCGGTGGGAGGGCTTTGACCTTCATGACAGTTTTTGTGCCTCTGTAGAAGCCAGTGGCAACATGAGACAGTTCACCCTTGCCTGTGTTTTTTGAGCACTTCAGAGAACTCAAAGAGGTTTGTGAGACATGACTTCCCTCTGCAGAAGCCCTGCCAACTCTCCCCAGATAATTAATTGCATTCTGTGGTATAGTTTCTGGTCATTTGGTCAGCACAGACATGAGGTACAGACACCAAGAAACCTCCTGAAGGCGTTCTTTTAATGTCCTGTGGAAAAGCAGTGCGGCTGCCCCGGTCCAGGAGCTGTTTGCAGTGCTCTTGCTCGGGAGGATGAAAAACCTTCCCGTGCATTAACTGCTGCACAACCTCACAGTAGCTTCTCACCTTGCCTGGACCCCTTAATCCCCACGCCAGTGGATTTGATACCACTGTATTAAAGAAGGCAGCTTACGGACAGGCTGCTGGGAATTTATTAGCGGGGCTCTTGGGAGACGGAGCTCATAAAATAGAAACTTAATGAACAGCGTGCTGGACAAAGGAGTTAAAGTCATACCTAGCAATCTACATCCTCCAACTCTCCACCTCTAAGGCTGATGATCAGTGGAAGCAGCTATATCCATGAGATCCCAATAAGAGACCAGAGTCACTCTGGAGCTCGGGGCACAAGTGAGGTGGGAGCCAGGACAGCTGGTTTAGATGATTTACAGAGTTAGTGGCAGAGTGGTAGAATTAGCTGATTTATTTGAAAATTTTAAAAAACCACACCAGAATGATGACAGGAATTCCATTACACTGCTTTTGGTTGTTGCTAAATGTAAACAACAGCACATGTTATTTTGGTATTTAGCTTTGTTAATAGTACTGCAAGATGCTCAACATCTGAAGCACCTGCCCTGTAGAAAGACTTTCCAGACACCTGTGAGGCACCAACTCTCGATTAGGCACAGGAAGGAGAGGCAGTGGTCCAAAAATTCAGTCAATCCAGTTTTAGGCTTCCTAATCCCAACTCAGAAGTGGTGAAGCCACATGAGAAAGCACCGATCCAGGATTAACTTGCTCTACCGGTTCAAATTTTCCTTTTTTTTTTTTTTTTAAACAGGCTTCCTTTGAAGCATCAGGCTTCACCCCAGATCAGGTACCAGCTCATCTGTACATCTAACCTCCTTCCAGAGTAGCCACAAACCATCCCCCAGCAAGAGACATCCAGCCAGCCCAAGCTGTGCACAGCTCAGGGAAAAGCAACGCGTTTGTGTCAGAAATCTTCAGTCACTCCTCCTGCCTCCTTGAATATCAAACATCAGAGCTGACACTGCAAAGGTAGATATCAAGTTGTAGTATCTGTTCCTGTCACGTAGAAGAGAAGCAGGAAAAGGAGCAGTGGCTGCCTGCAGGAGATCTGCTGACAGCACCAGGGCTTGAGGATGCTCAGCACCGATGGCCAAGGGAATTACAGACCTCCCACTGCTCCCCTGGAATCCCAGGGACAGTTCACTTGGATCTGCACTTCGAGGAAAGTGAGCTACCAAGGAGAGAACAAGAACAACTGTGTGTGCAAGCCTGCTGAGCGCCTGTTGGCAGCCCTCCTTGCACAGGCAGGAGAGGAGAGCCACAGACCAGGCGTCACAAAGGTGCACAGGGCTGCTCAGGACCTTTTCCTGGACTTTTCCAGGGCAAAACCAAAGGAATTCAAGACAGGGTTGTGAGTAGCTGATCCGAGAGAATGTGGGAGCAAGATATGTTTGCAGACACAAGACATCTGCGTTTGGAATGGAGAATAGGAGAGAAGGGCACAAGGCAATCGATACAGGAAGGAAGGACCAGCAGATGCCAAATTCTTTTTTCTCCCTTTCAAGTATCTGCCAGAGGTCTCAGGCCAGTGTGCCTGATGGACCTGGGGTTCCTGATGCTTCCAGTGGTCTCTTCCAGTGTCTCCAGGTGACTAGTCCCAGCCGAAGAGCAAAGATCAAGCACGTCAGAGCCAGCAGCACAACTGGGGAAAAAACACAGAAGCATGTTAGAGCATAAAAAAAAGACAGTGCCTCCTGTCATACCCCAGCTCCCAGAACAGGGGGTATTCAGGGAAAGAGAAAAAACCCCACAAACCACTGCCTGTATGGGATCCATTACCCCCAGAGCTGTATCTCCCAGGGTTTTACTGCTATACAGTCAAACTCGCCCAATGCTTCCAGGTCAAGGCATGTCTAAAAACTGAGAGGCTTCCTGGACACAGGAATTAAAATACATTACATTAACAAAATACTCCAAGAATAGTTGAACTATATAAAGAAACATGTACTACTTTGGGAAAAGCACGTTCTTGTCCTACCAGCCAGACAAGCTGAACCACTAAGAATGAAGTTTTGCTGGTAGAAATGTACCTACTGCAGGAACAGAGCTGCCTGCCAGAGACCACGCACACCTTCACATTCCTGGTGGCTACAGCCATCAGGAGACGAGCCTCCAGAGCCCCCACGGCTGTGGCAGACAAGCTTTGCCAAGTCCTGCTGGATGCTTTCAGACATGACCAGGCTCCAGCTGCACTTACAGCAAAGGGATCCGTACTGGGGTGGCTCCAGTGGTGGTGCCAGTCCAGAATTTAGCTTTAGCCACTGGTATGTGGCAGTGGGACGGCTGAAGGGTGGGAACATGCTGCCTTCTGCTGACCCCGTGGTGGGAACAGGCATCTCAAACTGCTGCAGCAGGATTCAGAGTTCACACAGCTCAGTCTCTTTCATGCCAGCATAAAACTGCTCATAATGGTACAGCTTCTGCCAGACTGTGATTGTACAGCATTTGGACAGCTTAAGCCCTTTTACCACGGATGACTACACTCAACTCTGCTACAGTGGCTGGCAGCAACCAGATAATCCCAGGAAAACTTGTTAAGGCTAGCCTGAGCTCTGCATAGGAGAGGAGCATGTGCAGGGGTTTGCCCTGTGAAGCCCTCCATGGGTCAGAAGCTTATGCACTGCTCCTATATGACCAACAATACAGGGCAAATAGAAGTCCACAGCCTTCATCCCAGCCCTGCTTCTCCTTTGGCCTTCCCTACATCAGATGGAGCTGCTGGAGGAGCCAAGTGGGTGATGGAGGATTGCGGGGCAAATATATTGCACTGGGAAGTGAACTTGAGACAACACAAGGTTTGGATTCAGCCCCGAGGCTCACAGGCAATGATTTCTGCTCTACTGTTTCCTTAGCAAAATGAATACCTTCAAGTATGCCCCTAGTTCTGCTTTTAACAAATAATGCTTTTCAAGTGGCAAGTTTCTCTGCCCTCAACTCGGAGGAAGGGTGTGAAGTGTTCACTGGCCTTCCTTTACAGGAATTAGAAAGATTCACCTATAAAAACGTCATTGGTCAGTGGGGATGAAAACGAGCCATTCCTGCACGCGCTGCCAGTCAGAGCTGCTATGACCACTGGGTAGACCGTGAGGTTATAGCGAACGTACTTGTCAAGTAAGTAGTTTTCTAGATAAAACCTGTGAAGAAAAAGTAAGAACTTTATCTGTATTTCGTTTCCATTCCCTAAGAAAGGAATTAGACAGAGAATGGGGGGTTTTGTGGGCCAGTGTGGACAAGAGTCCAAAATTTTTCATTTACTAATATTCAAAAAATTCATAAATAATTTATTTAAGGTAAGTTTAGGGGAAAATAAAGCCATGTTTCATATGGTTTCTGTATCATAACTTTACCTGTAAACCTAAGGCAGGCTGGGCTCATGTAAGTCACAAAAACATGTTCCTGGTCCACAGCAATGTGCTTTTAGTCATTGCCGAGGTCAGGGAAGAAAAGCTCTGCCCAGTTCATCTGCCATGAATTATAACAGAGGCCTTTGTACTCGGTGTTGGGAGAGTGACAAGTGATGAGTGAATTGGAACAGATGGTCACCATTGGTGAGAGGTGGAAGGGGTTTTTGGGGGCTCGGTGGGGACCCTTGGGGTCACTTACCATATCACCAGGCCGAGAGCCAGGATGCTCAGGGAAGCAGTGGTTGCTTTCTCACTGGGCACGTTCCACTTGTAGATCAGCACGACGGCGAAGTTCAGCAGCGTGGCGATGCTGGTCCATGTCACATACAGGGCCAGCCCGTTCTGGACCTGCCACACAGCACAGCAAGAGGCCAAGAGTGACACACAGATATTTTGTTTCTTCTTGGTGACCTGTAGGCCCTGGCGCAGTTAAGCCAGCCTTTCTGGACCTGGATGCAGGAAAGGTCCCTCAACATGGAGAAGAGGTGGAGCCTTGGAGTCCTGAGGGGCTCCAGAGATCCAGCCCAGCAGTGTGCTATATTGGTGTTTCAGGAAGTGCAATAAAAAGAACAGAGCCCACTCCCAGTTTGTGCCAAGAGATGTAGATGCATTTCCAGAAGGGTTGGTAGGCACTTTTTTGTGCAGGGGCAGAAATCTTCCCTTAGCTATGTTCTGCCACTGAATCTTTCACTCTGATGCCTCCAGAACTGCACGGAGGTTGTTTTTTTTTTTTTACCATTTACCCACAGCACAGCTTCTCAAAAGCCACCTACCAGAATGCGGATGAGCCAGAGCTCAGCTTTGTGACCCTTCACAAACCACGAGGAATGGATGCTCAAGGCTCGGTGGGAAACAAAGAGGGAGGCACATGTGGTAAGAGAGAGGACTGCCAGGAACACCAAGGCTGGAAGGAGGTACCTAGGACAAAGAACATGTACACACACAATAGACATCACATTTTTCAGTGGTGTCACAATGCCTGAATTTGTAGCTTTAGTGTTTGGCCTTTACTGGCTTTGAGTTGATCAGCCTTTAATAAAGGTAATAACCACACGTAGCCCTCATTTTCACATATTGCTGTTGCTGCTTTACTCTGTTAATCATGAAGTTGTTTTCCTGACTGCAAGTGATTTCTTCACCTCTTGAGAGTAGTGCTCTCATAAGCCCTTAATGTGACCATCATTATGGAAACAATCCAAGGCAAGGAGTTTAACAGTATTAATGAAGAGAGGCATGGCTCCTGTTTTACCTGTGGAGGTAAAAATGTAGAAGAACAGCAGCTTTGAGGAGATATTAGACTTCAGTGACCAATCTCTCTCATGGGCAAGATGACAACACAATGCAAAACCCCCAAATTTTTATGAAACAACATTTTATCAAAACCTGGCATAGAGTTTTAGAGGTGTGATTAAGTGTTCACACATAGAGGAAAAAAAAACATAGGGAAAAAAAATACTGGGGCGATCCCATCAAGAGTGTTAGAAAGTATTTGTAACAAAAGACAACTTACTCTCGGTCCCACAGAAAGAGCCATCCAACATTGAGGCCATTATTCAGACACCACGCCACATAAAAAGGTATTGGCAGCAAGTCTGGCCTTATGAAGACATATCCAAGTTCATTCCTGCCAGGAAAAAGTGGCCATGAAGAAAGGAAAACAATTCCTGCATTGACCAGACAAATCTTTCTGGCCTCATTTTCCTTATATTATGAGGGATTTTACATTTGAGTTAAACATTTCAGCTTAAATCAGACTATTTCTCCTGTCTGTCCTTCTCTGACACAATACCGAAATACCTGTGGCTTTCCCTATCAGACAGTTACGGATCTCATAGCCCCAGGAACAGTTTCAAGTCCAGTTCAACAAACCAAGAGACTCCCCAGTGCTGGTTGTTTGATCTCTAACAGAAAGTAAACTCAAGGCATTAGCTCCGTAATCCATTAATTTTGCCCCTGTGGTTTCTCAGCCTCTAGCAGTGGGTAAGTGCAGGTACTGGGTAAATCTGTCAGACATCCTGAATTGCTGGAAACGAGGCCTCACAGAGGAGTTTGCACACTTTGATACCTGTCCACACGTTAGAGCAGTTCACGTACACCTCCAAACAGCTTCCCAGCTTTGGATGCTGGACGTAAGAGATGCTCCAGCTGCAGAGTTTGAACATGTCTAGTCAGGATAAATGGCAATGGGTTTGCTCTTACTAGAAACCCCTGAAAAGGGGGTAAGAGACTGAGCTACTCCAAAAGGGAAGAGTCACTGCCCCTTCTCATTTATACTGTAAACAGTAAACAGGGAAAATACCTTCGACAGATCCCTGACAAGGCGTAGAGAAGCCAGGCAAGCTGCCAGGCGTAGATGACATTCCAGATGAGGAAAGTCCAACCAGCTGGTGTGAAATCAGTGCTGTACTTGGCCGAGATGTTTCCAGGGGTTGTCCTGAACAGACCTGCGGTGGTGAATGATGTTGCAGGCAGAAGTGTTATTATATCCAGAGGATGGGGAAAGACTGCTGATTTTCCTCAACCTTCAATCTTCCTCCCTACCTCAGCGGGTTCAAGGATGATGAGAGCCCACCCTTGGTGCAAATCAACCACGTGCTGCAGTTGGTTTAGACACCCATTATGGGATCATTGTCCCTTATTGGGAACACTGAGCACCTTCCCTCTTACACAGAACCAGAAAAGCCAGCTGAGTATGAAACCCGGAGGAAAGCACGATGGCAGATCCTGGCAGATTCAGCCGGGTAGTGTTCAAACGCAGCACCACTGTCGCCTACAAACCCACAGCAGCAGCCTGAACATCTTCCACCAGGGATGCAAGGGTATGAAAAAAATGCCTGTCAACCACTACTGGACCCAGGTTCAGTGAGGACTTTTACTTGGATTTCAAGGACTGGATAGGCTTCAGGCATCTGGCTGTAACTCCCGGAGGATGTACCAGCTACCTCCCCATTTGACAGAACAAGGTGTATTTGGAGAGATGATAAGGTAGCAAACAGATCTATCCCATCTAAGCCACCTTGATTCATTACATGATATAAAGCATGAAACCCACCTCTGAACGAAGAAAATTTGTTTGCATTACCTTTGAAAGTCCCAGTGGCATTTCCAGCATTCATTATCGCCATGACCGTGAAAGTAGCCAGAGACAGAAGCATCACCAAAATCTTCAACTTATGTAGAGCATCCATCTTACCCTGAAACACATTAGAGATACTGTTGGCTTATCCTAAAGGATGCCTGGATTTGTTCCACATGCCAGAGACTGTTTTAGAAATAATGGTGTAAATACACAAATTTTAACTGCTGACTTTTATTTGTGGAGTTTTCATTAGAACTAAAGAGGTCTTGCATGGGCTAGGAGCATCTCCATTTGAAGGCACCTCATGAGGTTGCAGAATGGAAATGGGAAGCTTTGGGAGAGACGCCTGCTCTGCCACCCTCCATCCCTTACTGGCACAGTGCAAGAGCCATAGCTTAGGTTTGCCTAAGCTTTTCACAAAGGCCTAAATAATTAGCCCACAAAATTAGCTTATCTGGCATCACCGCTGCAGTTTTACTGAAGCAAACAGGCTTATCAGTTATGCCCACTCTAGGAAGTAGAAGGAAATACGAAAATGTTGAAGTCTCTTTGCAGCCAAGTGCCTTTTAGTTCAACATAACTTCTCACATTTACCTCTCTAATCCTATAACTCCGACAAATTAACTTCCTTTCATGGGGGTATTACCTCCTCATCTACTGGCTGCAAATAAGCTTTAAATGCTTTAGCACGTCTCAAGAACTTCATAGACTATAAAATCCACATTATACAATTTTTCAAGGTTACTAAGTAGTGACTTGAGCTCTCCCAAGTGATTTCCATTCGTCCGGCATTTATTCCACCCCAGAAAAGTTCAGTGCCACCTCTGAGAGTAAGTACACATACACTCAACTATAGGCAACAGCTTTATTTCTCCTCACAGCACAGCACTTGAGCTGCTTTCTCTGTACGGTGGCACTTCAATGCTTTCCAAGGTTGGCAGGAGTAACAACTGAGTTGTTTCACACTGCTCAGTCTTGAACAATAAATTCCAGTTCCCACTTCAGTAGATTGTTTTATAGTTCCAGGCTTTGTTCACGGAATGTGCTGCATCCAGGCACGTCACAAGGAAGTGGGAAGGGAAATTCTGTTTTCTGAGAATCCATACATGTTTTTTCCATTTCAGTTCTATCTTAGCAGAAAAAACACCCTTTCAAAAAATAAAAATTAAAATCCTGTGTGGAAGAATGCAAGATATAAAATCCCAACTAGATTTATGTCAGTCAAATCGCAGAACAACATGTTGTCTTCAACAGATACACTGGATTAGCAAATTCTGGAAAGAAAAATCCACTAGTACTAGTAGAGATATCATTTCTGGCTCAGGAAATAACTGACATGCAGATTTCTGAAAGCCACGAAAACGTAGCAGAAAAATACCACTGTACACTTGTCAATGATGAAGGAAAGAATATAAGAATAGAATGTTTGGCTGCTCCAAACCAGTACACGGGGCTAGATGGTCCTGCAATCTTCCTGTCAGGCCAAATCTCTGTCCTCCCGATAGTCCTGTAGTTGACTTCGGCATCACATTTCTTTTTCATTAGCATACTTAGAAGAACCTTGATTGCACAGCTTCAGAGAAACCCCTGTTTGCTTACAGAAGTCTAAGAGGAAAGCCTTATTAAACAGGTCAATAGTTTCACTACTGTCTCTCACCTCCTGCCTCCCTCTAACTTACTGCTTGCAATAAATGTCTGCAACATTTCCTGCCTGCAGTCTCCAGTCACAAACACCCATTAGAAGAATCAGAAATATTACTCACAGGGATCCACACAGGNGCTCTGGGCTCTTGCCTGCTTTGTCCTTCCCCATCCCTGCCAGGAGGAGGGAAACTGAGCGCTTAATGCAAAATATTGCATCTCAAAATCTTAGCGCTCCCGAGTGGGAGATGCTGGCAGAGGGTGCTGGAGAAACAGTGTGGATTTGGGGTTTGGGGAAGACAGAGATGAAAAATGGTTTGAGTTGGAAGGGAGCTGAAAGAGCATGTGGCTCCAACAACCTCCCTGCTGTGGGCAGGGACACCTTCCACTAGACCATGTTACTCAAAGCCCCATCCAGCCTGGCCTTAAACATTTCCAGGGATGAACACACAGACATAATACACAGAACCACAGGAAAGTTTAAGTTGAAAAAGACCTCTAAAATCCAGTCTAACCACAAACAACATAGATCCATAGTCTGGATCCTGTGAGCAGCTACAGATCTTCCTATAGCCCCAGACGGAGATTGGTTCATGAGTAAATTTTTGTTCTTTGATATAGAAAAGGCTCCTGCCCCCCAGTGCAAGCCATGCAAGCTGATCAGTCTCCGCCTACATCTCTGTCTGCTACAGAACCACAGTCTCACCACATCCACTCCTTTCATTTTATATTTCTGCTTGCTTCCTCTCAAATTTAAACTTTTATAGCCAATTTAAAATATTCTTCAGCATCAAAATGTTATTTACCTTGTGCAGCCACAGTGCTTACCAGGCAGACAGTCTGGCTGGGAANGTCTCCGCCGCCTAACCTTATCTAAAGAGATTTCATACAACTCTCAGCAGATTAATAATCACATATTATTAAAAGAAAAATTAAAATTCATAGCAGTTAGACNCAGTCTAACCACAAACAACATAGATCCATAGTCTGGATCCTGTGAGCAGCTACAGATCTTCCTATAGCCCCAGACGGAGATTGGTTCATGAGTAAATTTTTGTTCTTTGATATAGAAAAGGCTCCTGCCCCCCAGTGCAAGCCATGCAAGCTGATCAGTCTCCGCCTACATCTCTGTCTGCTACAGAACCACAGTCTCACCACATCCACTCCTTTCATTTTATATTTCTGCTTGCTTCCTCTCAAATTTAAACTTTTATAGCCAATTTAAAATATTCTTCAGCATCAAAATGTTATTTACCTTGTGCAGCCACAGTGCTTACCAGGCAGACAGTCTGGCTGGGAACTGCTCCATGTCAAATACAAAGGCAGTGAATTAACTAGCACCTATCCTCACCCACTGGAAACAACATCATGGGACTGGGAATTAACCCAGCTGGAGCTTCCTTGGACATTGAGATAGGGGTGGAAAGCCTATACGAACATGAATTTGCCAGCTGTGGGAAGTGCAGGGCATCCAGCCAGCACTGTTGCTGTCTATTTATCAGTGTAGGTGTGAGGTCCACCCTTTGCAGGCATCCCGAGGTCCACCCTTGGGAGGTATTCTGATGTGGAAACCAGTGGTTTAAGTATGATTGTTTCTTATTAGCCAGACAACATGTTGTGCTCTACACATGGATCAAAAACAAGAGCTGCTTGAGTTGCTTGTGCATAACATGTTCCTTGAAGAGGACAAAGGCCCGAGCTCGCAGCATGGTGGCATCAGCATTTTTCTCTCCTTTTTTCACTTTGTGAATCCCCCAAATATCTGCACAGTGACTCTGCCCATGTCCTAGAAACTGCCTTCAAGTCACAAGTTTTTAAGCACTTACAGCAGCAAGCATGGGTTGAAATACAAGCAGAACCCTTACAAACACTGTATGGCCTCTCCTCCTAGTAGATTAAAATCTACAGTGCACCTTTTTCCACACTGGACCATGTCTTATTTATGGCCCTCCTGTATATATCTAGTGTGTATAGGCACGTATATGTTTTTACTCGTCAGATAGTCCAAATGACCTCAGCATGATGTCAGACACCACATTTTCATCCAACAAATGGCTTGGCCTGAAATTCTTCACTGAATACAGGCCACTTTATCATACACGTGCCTGTTAGGCACAGCTGGTCAGCCAGGTCCATGCTGATCTAAACCTAGGGAAAGTTCTGCATGCAGGAAACACTGGACAAGTGGAAGAACCAAAACACACAGGCACGCCCCCCACACACCTTGCTGTCCCATGTTGTTGCTTGTTATTCCATAATGCATCTCTTGTCGCAGTGAGATAACTGGAAACAACGTCACCACAGCAGTGGCCTTCCCCTCTGGCCAAACTCAGTAATCCAGGCAGAAATTTAAAGCCCACATTCTGGGTTTCAGAGGGTTTTTTTTCAGAATAAATCACAACACAGGTCTTGGATAAAATATTCAAAATTATTTTATCATGCAGATCCACAAAAATCCCCTCAAGTACGTTTGTAAAGTACAGAGCAATGTACTTAGTGCTTATAAAGTCATTAAAATTGAACGGCTCTTGCTTCACTAGGCTGTACATCATTCCCAGAAGTGGGAATGCTCAGGACAGCTATAGTTTTAAGATACCAGAGTTGAAGTCAAAGGAAACTTTTATGGAAAGGCCCTACCTTTCTATAGTGTATCTTCTCTGAAAGAACTTTTAGCCCTGTTTCTTCAACATGGGTTTGAATCTCTTTGCTGGCCTGTTGAGGAAATAAAATTACATTGTCAGAGGAGCGGCAAATGCAGTTATATTAATTTCAGACACGAAATGGCTGCTAACGTTTGTATGCACAAAGAGAAGCATGATACAATCCATGTTTACAAGAGGATGTGTCTTGAAATCCAGATATGCCGCTGAATGAAATCACTGGAATCAATTCCATGACACAGACAGTGGTCAGTACTTTTCAAGACAAGTTGCTTTGAATCAAATATAAGTTTGTATTCAGCTGGATCATGATAGAGGAAAAACAGTTTTCAACTCACAGTTATTTTACCATCAGGGCAGTTTTCCACTGACAAACAGAGGAAAATACAGGCTCTTCCTGTATTACCAAAAATTATTAAAGGCTCTATCTTCAGACACTTTAGAGGCCTCATTTGCTTTAACAGAGGAAGAAAACAAATAGGAAAAAGGCTGCTCTTCAAGAAGGAGAGATCCACCGTGCCCATCCCTCCCCATGCACGCTCCTGGCAGCACCATAACGTGCTCCACCACCATCAGGGCACCTCAGACCCCAGCTCACACACCAGAGCAGGACTGGTTGCACTGGGACCACAGCTCCACAGTCACTCCCCAGGCACTGGAAAGCCATGTAAGCATTTACAAGGTGCTGAGCTAGCATGAGCAGACTTTGTGCTGGTATTAATGCCCTGCTGACAAGAGGAAGATCCTGTATTTTAAAAAAACCCTCAACATGAACCCTCCTACTAGTAGCTGAAATAAAACATTATGAGCACAGACAGTTTGAGTCCCAGAACAGAAAGTGGAAGCCAATTGCTTTCTACCTAGAGGCACCCCTGTGGAGGCTCTGTCCTCAAAATAAACTCGTTTTGCACTGTGCAGGAACAGAGACAAGTTCATCTGTGGGCAGCTCACCCACCTAATGGCACACACTGTCATCAGCAGGAAAATCCAGAAAGCAAAGCCCCAGCAACACCTCCCCAGCAAGGCAGGAGCTCAGCAATTCCGATCACTCTGCCAGAGCCTTTTGTCCCCAGCAGCAGCAATGACGGGTTTAAATCCTAGAGATATTCTGCACACTCAGTGCTCCAGTTTAATCCTTATAGCCACTTGCTTTAACTCCAGGCTTTCCCAATGTGCTGGGCAAACTGGCACCCAACAGTCAGTGACCTCGTTGGAAATCATTTTCAGGCCAAGTTCAGCAAGCGTGGACAACCAAATATACTAATCTTCTAACAACAGCTCAAGCATCTTAATCCTGCAGTGGGTTAATCTGGGTGCCTTCAATGCCAGGGATTTACCATTCCTTGCTGCTAGAAGGGATGGGATTCGGCTGTGCACATTAGGATGGACACATAGTGAAGAGGATCTGTGTTAGCAATCCCTTTTGGGTATTTTAAGAAGGAAAATCATCTGCTTTTTATTGTTGGAGAACAGAACAGATCCACCCTTTGGCAGCAGGGAAATATCCCTAGGTTTGAGGGAGCAAGAAGAGTAAAGAACTCATTACCCTCGTGTTTTCAACCAGACTTTAAGTTGCCATGCTAAAAATCCTTGACTGATCTCCAAATCTTTTCATTGCACTCTAGATTAAGGACATTACTGTAAGCATTTAAGTAACTCAAACTAATTCCTACCAACTCTTGTGAGAGAAAGAGGGAAAGAGACAATGCACTTCTGTCTCTAAACTGAACTTCTAAGAAGTAACAAAAAATATCATTCCCAGATGTTCTCACTTACTGGTTAAGGACTGGGAAGTTTGCCTTCTTCAAGGGCAGCCTAAGAGTTTGTCTGCAGCAGTGTCCAGTGTCTGGCAGACAGCATTCACAGCATGAGATCAGGAGCACGACAGCAGGAAGGCACAAGGAACCAGAAACTCACCTGCACAACCCACCCCTTCAAATGGGATGCCTGTGAAGAGATGAGGAAAACAGCACAGTTGAGCAGCAGTGAACAAAGACACATTTATATGGCTGGATATCTTCAATTTATAAACTTCTTAATTGCATAAAGATTCTTTTAGTCAACCTCATGGCATTACTGCTGCTCACAGGACTCTCCCTTGTCCTCCTCTTCCACTGAAGGAATCACAAAACCAAGAGCATTCATTCAGCACTCCGTTTGTTCAGTGTCACTTCTTTATCCTTATTGATTTTAAGAATACAGACATATTATTCTCCTGGATACCTCATCACTATCACCCTGGAATGCTTCACAGGCATTTAATTGTTTCTCTCCCCACAGTTCCATGAGAAAGAGCAAAAGCCAGCCCCTTGCACCGACAGCAGTGGAGTTGTCTCTAAGCCTTCACTGGGTACAGGTGGCTGTTCTGCAGAGCCCACATGGCCACCAGCGTGGCCAGGAACAGAAACGGATAGGAAGGGAGGAAAGGCACCTTGACGGTGGTCAGAGCACAAGTTTTTCTGACTTCTGTGGGAGCAGAGAGCCGCCCTCATTTATAGCTGCAGCATCCAGGTCAGCAAGAACCTCTCATGCAGAAAGCCTGCTTGAGAGGTAACTTGGGTGGCCTGATTTTCTTTATGGTGCTTTTCTTGTGGCACTTTATATGCTTCAGTGCAGTAGTGTCACCTATAATTGGCAGCAGTCAGTGCATCTCTCAAGCGGAGCATTTAGAAAACGAGAAACATATGATGGCAGCAGCTTTCCTACAAGATGGCAGCATGAAGATTAAACAGACGACTTCCATTCCAGCAGCTGAGTGCCTCACTTTAGTAGGAATACTCCTTTAACATAGCAACTTTGCAATATAATTATCTGGGTATTTTTTAAAGGCAACTGGGGTTTATATAAAATGCCATCATATGGATATATATCACCTCCTACATGAACTATTAGCAGAACTAGAACATTCAGTCTCATTACTGTGGGAAATTATTGAAACAAAACTCATTGCAAGACCTTAGAGGTAGGGAAGGTGATTTTTTATCTTTTAAAAAGGTTCCAGTAAGTTGGTCCTACCCACTCCCACTGTCCCATCAACATACTCACGTTCACAGGACAGTATGCATCAATCTGCTCAGGATCAGCCAAGTACAGCAGGATGCTCGTGGGATAACACCACCTCTCCACTGCATCTCTGGGATGGGCTCCTCTTTATTTCTGTATGCATCTTTTATACCCTTCAGCAGTGGATATAATGATTTTGTGTCTCACCCTTCAAGAGTTTCAGGCAAAACGGAGCCTTTTGTTACCCTTATCGGGGCATTTCACGGTTTCTGTACTGTGGGTCATCATCTTGTCACCTTATCTCTAAGGCTCCAGTTCGGTTTTGTCCTCTGGTTATTTATTTGCATGAAACACATGGGGTGGTTCTGCAGCAATTAATACATGCCACTCCTTTAACCCTTCATCTGCTGTTCTTCTGTTGTCTTCAGCCAGGCGTTTCCATTCACATCAGTATTGGTATTTCTGCCAAAAACCTCCTCATCAGGCAGGTCTTAACCACATGAGATCCTGGCACGATTTGGAAGCTGTTAACTTCCTGTGAACCAGAGCAGGGAACAACCTTGGCAACAAATCACACGGCTTTTGGCTGTCCACGCAGAGGTTAAAAATGTCTGTGTGTTTTGGCAAATTTTAGGCAGCAGTCCCTTTAGGTGATTCTCTTGTGTATATGTAACCACACAAGGTTCATTCACCCTCCTTCCCACATCCCTCATCCTTGCTTCTCCATCTGCTCACCTGTCTCATTCTCACTATTCCACACAATTGCTCCCATCCCCTTTCCCGTAGGGAAATACCACTTCCAAAGGCTGGTTTCTGCCAATGTCTACCTTCTCCTCTCCCACAAGGATGTGCAAAAGGATTTTCAGACCTATAACTCAACAGAATCATTTGGCTACTTCCTGAAGGCAAAAAAAGCACACTCTTTACTCCATGTTCATCTTCCAGACAAATTTCCAGGCTGCCTTTCAGAACATGGAAGTGTTCAAACAATGAAAAAATTATTTCAGTCAGAAATATAAGACAAAACATCAGTTTCCTTCTAAACTTAGTCAAAACCATCAAGACCTCTTGTACTATAACTTCGTAGAAACAAACTAAGCCTGAGGCAAGAAAGAAACAATGGAAAATTGCAGCAACAAGGGAAGGAAAATTGCAGCAACAAGGAAAGCTGCAGCCAAGGAGGGAATTCTGGTGAAGTCAGAAGAGAAAAAAGAGAGCTCTAGCAGGAAGCATAAGGAAGCCATAACTGCAAACAATACTGTAAATTTTGCCTACAGTAAATACACGTGTTACCGAAGACGTGCACGCACACCTATATATCCAGATCCTCACTTTGCAGCCTCCTCAGGGTCATGCAGTAGGTGTTTTTATTCCTTCAAGCTGGAGACCATGTATGTCCACGGAAAGCCAGCCGAACACAAGGGTTTTACATCTCAAGAAGGTGAAATGGTGTTTCTCAAAGAAGCCTTTTTCAACACACAAATGTTCCCAGGCCCTGCCACCCATCACTGGAGGCCTGCCTGCTTCTGCAGATGCAGATGAGGACCTACCCCCAGTGCACCCCCAGTGCAGCTGGTGATTTGCACTAACCTGTGTTTTGGGCCTGAGATGCTGTATCTTGTCCTTTGGCTTGTTCTTTGGAGGTACTGGAATATTTTCCTTGGGCAATGCAGAATCGTAGAATTGTTTAGGCTGGAAAAGATCTCTAAGATCATCAAGTCCAAATGTTAACCCAGCACTAAACCATGTCTCCTACTGCCACATCTACGCATCTTTTAAATACATCCAGGGATGGTGACTCCACCACTTCTCTGGGCAGGCTATGCCAGGGCTGGACAGTGCTTTCAGTGAAGAAACGTTTCCTAATATCCAGTCGAAACCTCAGAACATCAGAAGCATCCAGAAAGGTCAGCAGCATGATCAGCCACCTCTTTCGAAAACGATTAGCAGCAGATTGATGAGGACTGAGCTCCCACAAGTGTCAGAATAAAGCAGTAAGAGTCCAAACCCTTTGCACATTGGAGAGGTGCCCCTTAGCATATTTTCCACTGAACACCAAAACCTTATGTTGTCTTAGTCCAAACACCCTTCAGGGTTATCATGGTGCTGCTTTTTGCAGTTCAATCATCAAAGCAGTGTCCGCCCTTTCTCCTTTTTCTCCTTCCTACTAATTTTTAAGCGAAACTTTTGGTGCTAGCGTTTTTGATCTGGTTATTCTGTTGAGGCTCGTCTACAGTCAGAATCCACAAAGCCTCAGTAGTGCCATCACTGTGAGCTTGCTGTCATGCCTGGAAAGCCAGCTGAACTATCAGCCCTCCGGATGATAGGATAACAGCCTTTTCTCCTGCATTACAGCTTCCAAATGTGTGAAAGTGACATCAGCACAGGGCTTTGGCAGTTCTCACAGACTAAGGCACCTTACTGGACGTAAAATGGGCCATGCAAGACACAGATGACTGGCCAGTCAGTCCCCACCCCTCTCTCATCAGCTTGAGAAGCTCAGACGCAAGTTGAGGCATATCATGACTCATTTCGTTTGAAAGTTTGTAGAAATGAGAGTCAGGTCCTACAGAGAAACACAGGACCATTCTCACCAAGTGTATTTTTTTTAAAAGACACTGAGTGGTTATTAGGACAAAAGAGGTTATTTATAGGCCACCTAATCTGCCAGTCTGCCACGTGGCCCTGCAAAGCTCCTATGTTAAAACACCAGCAGACGTAAGACTCACTTTGAAAAACTTACCTGCTGGGAATCAAGGAGAATCAGGGCTTGTGCCAATTGCTACAAGACTGGCTCTGACCACAGATATTTCCACAGAGAACTCACCAACAATATGAGAAGCAGAACATAGGAATTCCACTTTCAAAAATTACGAAATACACACTGAAAAGAGCAAACTCAAACAGCAAAGGTTTGCGGTTTTTGTTTTGGCTTTTTTCCACCAACATATAACAGCACACACCTTACATGCAGGGCAGTTTTTCTAAAGTGGGTTTGAACCACAACAACTCCAGTGTTATCCTTCCTAACACATTCATCCTTTGTGGCAAGTGTAGATCAAACCTACCTGTTACAGTAGCAAAACAGAGCAATAACAACTAAATCCATCATTCATTAAGATGAAAGGACTGTCGTAACTGGATCACATTCTATCAGTGGAGGCTATAAATCTCCTCTTATTCTACTCCCCATGAAAGAGCACTTTCCCAATCAGAGAAAGCTGCTGAGCCAGAGATGTGCTCTTAAGGCATGTGAGTGTTCTGCAGGAACACATCTGTCACTTGCCAGTGTTCACCTGAAAGGAGAGCCCTGGATGATATGGCACAGAAGTGAAAGGGGTTTTTTGCAACATGCCATACAACAGAATGTGGAAGTGTCTGAAAGAAGAGAATTTCAGCTTTACTGGGGGAAGAGGCATCATGATCACTTCATAAAACTCCAAACATTAAAAGTCATTATGCTATGCTCACACCATAAGGAAGAAGCTCCATTTCCAAAGGCTACTCCACATACCAGATAAATCTTCTATACATCAACTTCTACATCCATCATGAAAGGAAACAAATATGCAAAACCCAACAAAACCCCTCAAAGTCCCACTAGCCTCTCTTACCTGACCATGAGCAGGAAGCTATCCACAGATGCCAGCAGGATCTCTGCAGGTGTGGATGGTTTACTCAGACGATTGGATGCACAGCAGCAGAACAGCTCTGTTCTGTTAGGTTGCTGTCCTCCCAGCCATCAGTGAGAATCAGACTCATGCCCAGAAATTGACTGGTCTCTTAAAAGAAAAGCTTGGAAAAGAGCTCAGGCCATTCCAGAAGTGAGAGCTAAGCCAAGGCCTCCCAGCTAGACTATCTAGGGATCTTCGTGTCTTGGATAAGGCTCAAAGATTTACTTGAGGTTGTTGCTCAAAACTTCTCATTCATGGCAGTCACAGCAAGATTTCACCATCAGCCAACACAGTTTGCAGAGATGTTTCAGAGAAACCATTTCATTCACAGCAGGTACAAAGAGAAAATTTGTGAGACCATCCTGAGAACAGAAGAGGACTACAGAAATATATATTTAAAAAAAAAAATGTAATGGGAGGACCTTCTGTTGAAAAAACCCTGGAGGAGATAGTTACCTGAGGGACAAGAAATGGAAGAGTATCAGAAGCATTTATCCATGTCAGGGAGCAGCACTGTCCCACAAAGGGGGACAAGGAGACCCAGCACAGGCTGTGCTCTCACCAACAGCACAGTCCCTGAGCAGAGCTGGGTGTTGGCAGCAGCTTCCATCAACAGCCCCAGACACAGCAAAGGGGTGGCCCAAGCCCAGGGGGCACCTGGGGGTGCAATCATTGAAGGGGGCTGGAGGCAAGCTACAAGACATCGCCTGAAGGGCCCATCTGGACAGCAGAACCAGACACCAACCCACCTGCAAGGTGGGCTGGGCTCAAATAAAACTGCTGGGCAGAGGGTTGGGTGGAGGTCTCCACTGAGGCTGCTCAGAGCAGCTGGGACCCTCTGGGTGCTTTGGGAGTTTTGTTGGGGTTTTTTCACTGGAACCTCAAAGCGGCAGCAGGTCACAGCCGGGAAGCTGGAGGAGCAGCAGGACAGTGTCTCCGTGAGGAGAATGGCAGCTGGGAGGTTGATTCCCATGGCACGCAGCAGCAGCGTGCAGAGCTCTGCCTGCTGGGTGAGTGAGGGCGACTGACCACTGCGGGCCTTTGTTCTTCGCTTTGGTCTGGCTGTCGGGACTGTCAGGGATTATAAACATCAGCACTGCAGATTTTGGTGTTGGTGCCAAAAGGCAGAGCAGTCAGAAGCCGTGCCTCCTCTTCCTTTCCAATTTAAAGTGCTGCAGCCAAAAACTAAAAAGATGTGAGGGTTTTTTTAATCAGTGCCATATAAACTTTGATGGAAAAAGAAAAATCATGGACTTAAATGCTCCTTTCTAAGGGCCATCTAAACTGGTGCATGATGAGTATAAAATGCCCACAGCCAGAGATATTGTAGGGAAGACCTCGTTTATCTCTCACTAGTGCCTGCAGACTTTTTTTCTCACTTGTTTTACTTTTTAACTTGTTTCCTTCACCCGCGTCCATTCTCATCGCTTCTTCTGGCATCGGCATCCCCTTTCTTGGTCCCACATAACAAGTCCCTCCCTTACATAACTGGACTTTTCACAAGGCCTCAGGGAAACCTCTCTCCAAAAAAACAAGAAGGACATTCATTTAAAAGGTCTGAAAAGGTCAAGTTTGTCTCTTTGCTTCCAGGCTTGGGATGCGACCACACAACAGTTCATCTCTAGGGTGGTTAATAGGAAAAATGCCAGCAGGTGGCATTCCAGAATAGCTTCCGGAATCAGCAATGACAGCAAAACCTGAGCTACACCCAGGGCCCCTCTTACAGCTGTTGGCATCTGCACAGCGGAAGGGGATGCAGGAGAGCTGCAGCAGCATCTCCACCTGCAGCACCTTCAGGTGGTGGTTGCTGCCTTCCTCCCTCCCTCCAGTCTTCAGGTTGTTTCTCACAAATAAGCACTTTAATGACATCTATTTTGAAATTTCTCCTTGGAAGAGAAGGAGATGGGTGATGGAACAGGCTGCCACCAGAACACTGAGTCGGAGTCTCCACTTCTCTCTTCAAACACTCGAGTATCTCTGAGAGCCATCTGACCTGAAAGCCCTGAATATAAAGTCACACTGGAGAACCTTCAATAGAAGACATATACATGTCGATGCATGCATTTATATGTAGCATCCAGTGGTCAAGGACCACTCTGACTCAACCTAGGTAAGACAGCAAGTTTTCAAAGGTTTCTTTGATCGCCCTTAAGCTTTAGTGGGGTAAAATAGCATTGTCCTCTAGGAAGATGAGCAAAGGCTAAATAGGTCTTCTGATTGTGGCTGGAAGTAAAAGCTATGATTCCTCCTCACGGGTTTCCCTCTGCCATCAAAGTCACCCCTCCCCTTGCCACAGTGGTACCTACTTCCACTCTCAGCAAAAGCAGGTATTGCCCAGGCCGTGAGCAGCAAGACACCTGCTGGCTGTGCTAAAGCCTGTTATTTCAGCCTGGAGGAGAAATACCTTCTTGTCTTGAAAGCCTGACTGCTGTAATAAGTCATGACTAAAAGCCAGAAAAATCTTGTTCTGGGCATTTTAACTTGACTTGCCTCCTGGAGGTGGATAAATGGCTGCAGATACACACCAGTGTGCTCAGGAAGCCACAGGGAGAGGAGTCTGAAAGCTCAAGGTTACATTTTGACCCAAACAGGAAAGTGATCTCAGCTGTGTAGCAATGAATTCTCCTCATTTGCTGAGACAGCTTCTATCACAACCATAGGAAAAAAAAACAAAACTAAGACAAACAGGTGGATAAAACTCCAGAGAGCCTGTGGAGATGCCGTGAGCACCTTGACTTCCAGAGCTGTTACAACAGCTGGTGGTGCCTAAGGAAGACACAGCAGCCAGGCAGTGTAGGCATTGAGGATAAAGAGAGTTTGAATATTCCTGCCTCAAAGCCAGCAAGAGGGGTGAAAGACAGATCCCTTCCTCTGCTTCGGCACTGTTTATTCAGAACAGCACACTTTAAAGCTATCCTTCTCCGTCATCAGCCTTTTGGGAAAACAATGGCTAAATGCCGCCGTTGAGGAATCAGTGGCTGGCTTATCTCATCTCTGCACCTCCTAGCACAGCCTCTTCTTCCAGGTGTGTGGCTCAGTTTTCTGGGACAAGGAGTCTCCCAGTGCATGGCTCAGTGGCCACAGGTCCTGTCTGAGCCTGCATGAACATTCCTGCCATTGGAACAAAAGCAACAGAGGCTGGAAAGCAAAAACCCTCAGTGGATGGTGCAGGGTGCGTATCACTGTGGCTGCATCCTAAACCACTGACTTTCCTGACTTGGATAAAGCCGGGAGCCCCAGGTTAGCTGAGCTGGATTGGTGGAGCAGCAGAGAGCAGCCAGGTGGGCGATGCCTCAGCAGGTAACTCTTTCCCACAAGTAAACTTTCTGATTGTTGGGAGGACAAAACTATGACAATCAAACGGGTCTCTCACACATACAGCATGCAGGTTCCTCATGCCAGGCTGCATTCACTAAATGCCAGACCGTGGCCAATAGGTGTATCCCAGAGACACTTCAGCTGGACATGGGACCATCTGTGGTCTTGGCTTTGACCCACTGGTACTTTTGTCTTGCTTATCCCACTGTGGTGTGTCCCTCATAGAGATGGCACCGGGATTCAGGTGCCAGTGGAAGTCAGGAAAACTGGTTTCTGTTCCCATCTCTGCTACTCATTTGCTGTATATCCACGAGGAGTTAATTAAGCCTCATGTTTCCGCACCTTAGAACAGTGCTAATTACATTTATCTCTCTTTGTGAAGAGCAAGGGCTTGGAGACATTTGAATAAATGTCCTCAAAGAGCCAAGAGTTGTTTTAGTTAGTTATAATAATCTTGGTCCTCCCTGAATTTTTAAAAGTTCTCCTGTTCCAGTGACTCTGCTTCATAGACAAGGCAGAAAAAACAGGAGTATAATTACAGAGTGACTCCGTATTCTGCTGTGGGCTCCTTGTATATATTTGGCTAAACCCAGCTCACCTCCAGCCTTCTTGCTACCTTGCACAGGTCCCAAGGGAGCTGTCAATGTTGCAATGATATGACCATGCCTGCAAAGTAAGTAGGACTTTTGTCATGCTGTGATGGTGATTAAAAAGCAGCACCATAGCTTCTAACTTTTGAAATAACAGTGAAGAGTACTGAGCTACAGGAATTCTGGCATTGCATAAGTGACCTTTTGTCAGCACAAGGGAAAAAATAAGATCTTACTCTTCAAAGAGGTTTAGCACCTTGTTTTTTCTTTAGGTGCCTAAATTTCAAATGAAATTTTGAGCTCTAATAAGCAAATAGTTCAAGTATTTCTGATGCTTACAGTGAGGAGCCACTCCAAGTTTCATGAGAGACTTAATTTATGGCACCAGTGGGGAAATCCTACCCCTTATGCTCTGTATGAGTTTGTTTTCCAGACTTGCAAGGTCCAGGCCTAATTTATTGCCTAAGAATACTCCTGAGGGCTTACAAAGGCTGAGGTAGAACTCACTCCTTTTGCTGTTAATAGATAGTGAAATGAGAGCAAGCTATAACCTTTATATCAACAGCAATATTTAATAAATTAAACCACACTGGGGAACAATCCTGGGCACTGGGGATCAGTGCTGTTTAATTCCTTAGAAAAATGCCTGGTTTGACCCAGGCCAACCAGCAGCCTCCCTGATGGAGCCTGAAGTTAGCACTCCTGCAGGAGTTAGCACGGGGCACAGATCTTTCTTGCTGTTTCAATGTGCCTGCTCGGAGCAGGAAGCTCAGGAGGTTTAAGGCATGGACAAAAACCTATAGGATGAGCCCCACCAACCTCAAAAGCTCTGTCTTGCTTTTAGACATAAATAAAGGAGATACATAGCAGAAAGGGCTAATTGTACAGGTCAGATGTGCTGCTCCAGAACTTAAAAGCTCCAAAAGAAGAGGGAAGCGTCTGCATTTGCAAATCTGTGTGAGTCTGTGTGGGTGTGAGTGTAAACATGCACATTCAGGGGGATAAATCTTTCAAGAAAATCACAGAATATCCACCACCTTTTTTACAAGGAAAAGAGATGCCAAGATCTTTGAATTAATTATTCTCAGTGAATCATTCTTGCAGTTAAAAGCCATACCAGCATTTCCAGAAAAACTTTCAGTTCGGTATATGTAAACAAATTTAAAGAAAACAAACAAACAGACAAGAAAACGTGAAGATAAAAGGCTTGAGATAATAAGATTAAAGATGTTAATTGGAGGCTGCGGCTTCTACAGACTCTGACAGTGGCAGCTGAGTTCCTGCAAAGGACTCCAGCTCTGCCCTGCTGCTCCCAGTCAGTGTGAGCCTGTATCCCAGCGATGCTCCTGCCAAACCCACCTCACTGTGTAGGCTTTGACTCAGCAAAGCACAGAGGCACATGTTTAGGTGACAGGTTTAGAGTTTTAGGTTTGCACAGGTGTTTAAGATCTTCGGGTCTGTGTTTAAATACATNCGTGAAGATAAAAGGCTTGAGATAATAAGATTAAAGATGTTAATTGGAGGCTGCGGCTTCTACAGACTCTGACAGTGGCAGCTGAGTTCCTGCAAAGGACTCCAGCTCTGCCCTGCTGCTCCCAGTCAGTGTGAGCCTGTATCCCAGCGATGCTCCTGCCAAACCCACCTCACTGTGTAGGCTTTGACTCAGCAAAGCACAGAGGCACATGTTTAGGTGACAGGTTTAGAGTTTTAGGTTTGCACAGGTGTTTAAGATCTTCGGGTCTGTGTTTAAATACATAATTACAGGCAAGTGTCTGCATAAGTGCTTTGAACTTGGGCAGTGATCCCCAAATCACACATGCCCCTCCCCCCCCCCAACTCCCCAGCTTTGTGCTCTCTGGTTCACTTCATTCCTCACCAAGGATGCCAACATTTCACACCCCTGCTTCAAATCAAGACCTCAGTGTCCTCTGTTGTGCATATCATACTTGCTACTCATGTACAGCCCATGACTTTAAAGTCTTCAACTAATAAGCTTTCCGAAAGAGATGAATAATCTAACGAACAGGTGGGAAAAAAACAGGGCAGAAGTTTTATGATGTGTTTGTTTTACTTTACACCCTGGATTTACAGCTGATGAACTCACGGGGAGTCATCTATTGTTCTTACTCTGGCTGAATGGTTTTACTTGAAAGGGGAACCGATGAATTTGACTTTAATTATCCCACAGTTTTAAGTGTTGCTAGAAAATGCCTATCAGTTTTAAGCCTCTATTCTCCAGGAAAACGCTGGGTGAGTATGTCTACAAGGAAAGCACGCTCATGGGATGGGCAAAGACCACACCAGGAGTTGGAAGGCATGTCAGTATGCTTCTTCCCCCTTCAAACAATCCTGTTTACATGCACCAGGCCATTGTAAGCATATTGCTGCACTACTGCTGTTGTAATACTGCGTCTGCAAGAGATGGTGTCAGCCAGAATAACAAGCCAAGAAACACACTAAGTCTTTCCAATTAAGCTTTTTTCACTACCAAGGGTTTATTCCGGTTCTCTCCAAATGCTGAAAAAGATTAAAGATTCCCTGAAAAATGTTCGTACCTCCTGATACAGCCAGAGCAGATGAGGGGGAAAGGAAAAGCTCGTGCAATAATAGAGACGGGCTAATGCATTGCAACAAAAACATTTCAGCCTGAGAAGCTGCTACTGCGATCGTGGGCTGCCAGCAGGGCAATGTGCCAAAACGCTTCTGAAATGCGACTGCGGTTGTAGAGAGCAATAAGAAAATGTCTCACATGCCAGTGCAAACCTCTGCTATCCCAACAGAAAACACAGAGGAAATGGGAATGCAAACGGAAGCCTGGTAGTCATCTGCAAGACCAGCCCTCAGTCCCTCACATACTTGTCACCCAACGAGGTGCGAGACAGGAGGCAACAGAAGTGCGCTCACCCCCCTGCTCATAAATAGCAACAAATCCTGTCTGTAGTTTCTGTAGTTCTTCTGAAACTGTTGCTCCAAAAATGAAAATCTGGCCTGGTTACGTAAAGGCTTCTGCTGTGTCAGACCAACTCTGCTTCAGATGAAGCAGGACATGACTGTGCCTCCGGCCAGAATGCCAGGGGTTTAATTACTGCCTCTGCCGCCGACGTCCCCACCAACCTCATACCAGTCATGACGTCAGCTGCTGAAATCTGTTTCGAGTCTGTAAAATTAAGCTGAGTACGTGCTGTCTCCCACCCCTTCCCCTGCCTGTGTGGATGCCACATTTCCCTGGGCAGAGCTGCTCTCCTACGTGGTATATACGTATGGTGCTAAGCAAAGAGGGAGAGCAACGGGCTGAAATAAACCCCCCACTGGAGAATACTAACTGCTTGGGTCTTTTTCCCTTGTTTGGTTTCATGTTTTTCCCTTGCAGGTTTTCCATGCTGCCTTAGCCTTGAAGACCTCTTCTGTAGCTGGCACCCACACCAGCAAGCAATGTCTGAAAGGGAACCTTCCAAGGCAGAGCATTTCTGGCATATTTTCTGCTTGCCATCTGTCTACAGGGAAACATCCTCGGGGCAGGAGCCTTCTGTGTCACAGGTTATATTCTGTTGGTACCTATCAGATAATAAAGCTGTCATTAATTAAGACAGGCTGAGCAGGGACTGGTGCTGTATATATAGAGTGGGCACTGCGCCCAGGTGAGTGGGAGGTAAGACTGGGAGTCTGGAGACTGACTGAGCATCTCAGAGGTCAAACACAGGATTTATCTAGCTGATACTGGGTATTCACACTGAAAGTGGCAGTTCTTTCTATCCCTAAAATGTGGATAGAAATAGATAATTGTAGACCTCATGTTTCCACAGGAACCATGATGGTTCATTCCATCCTAAATTCCTTTATACAGAGAGTCTCCAGTGTCAAGTTGATGGTGCTAAAGTTGGACAGCTGAAGATGGTGAGAAGAGTCTGACTCCAACTCACTTGACTCCGCACAGTTGCCCTTGTTGATACGGTGATGGTGAGAACATTTTTCAGTTGGGTGGCCTGCGAGTGAAAAACAGTAGCCAGCTTATTTTTGTTTAGTTATATTCAATTACAGCACTGGCTTTTCCAACATATGAATAAAAACCATGTTCTTGCTAACATAACTTCCACCGATTCCCAGAACCCTGCACACACGTGCATTTTTATGCTAAAAAAACCACATGCACCTTTGCTATGAAAAGACTCTAATATTTGAACATCATAAAACTGTCATTAAAATTAGCTTTTTTCCCAACTAAAGCTCTTCCAGAAAAAAACCCCATATGTAACGGAGACATACTCTCAGCAAAGAGGACTATATCCCAGTCAGAACACATGGAAGAAACTAGAACTAATATCACACAGACACTTTCACACTGTAAAAGTCTGCCAGGTTGGGAAGTGGATTTACAGAGAGAAAAGCTTCCCAGTTATTCTCTGGCACAAATCAATGTCATAGAGCTGCTCCGATGGAATGGAAGCTTCATACAGCACCACTGTTATTACATATTGATTCAGTGTCCTCAGGGGCTGTCCATTTAGCTGGTGTACTACTTTCAGAATGCGTTTTGGTGTGTCCCATCATGCTGCATTCCTGCTTTTGGAAAGACCTGACGGACTGACTGAATTCTTTTCCATAAGGATGCTGAAACCATGGCAGTTTCTGAAACAGGTGGCAGGAAACATGGGCACCTTAGGAGCAGCCACCCTAATAGGACACCAACTTGCTATGTAGGTCACGGATTCTGGGAAAATACAGCAACCTTGGCTTTGAAGGACAAATGGAAAGGTCAATTCTTCTGCAGATGGTTTGATCATTAAATGCCCTTGCCCTCCAGCTCCGCTTGTTTAAAAGGCATAGCGCTTCTTTAGGGATAGGAGTGGCTGCTGACCTTGATATTTAACTAATAATTAAATGTGATCGTTGCAAAAAGGCAAAACCATCACTTTTTTGACACAGATGATTTTGGGAAGGAGGTTGTACAGGGACATTTGGGACATTCAGGTTGCTCTTGGAAAGACCTCTGTCACCCTGGGAATTGCCCGGCAGAGCGGAAACAGCAGAAGAACGTCACAGAAATATGGGGAGATTAGGGAAAGGGAGTGATGTGGGGAAGTTGGAAGGAGCTGGGAGAGACTTGGAGGAGGAAACAGCTGGAAAATATTCTCTATTTATTCAGTGGACAAACAATGCTGCTCCATCATTAGCAATTAATCACCCTGGGGGCTCTAGCCCAAGACTGACAACAGGTTTAGGTGTGGTGACAGAAACTCCTACACCTCCCTTCCGTGTGCCTGGATCCAGCAGGGAAATACCTAAACCCCATCTACTCACCTACACCTCCAATATGAGGTACCATAATTGCTGGGTAATTGCAATTAACACCTAAAATGGCCAACATGAAGCACTAAGAAAATGCATCCCCTGCCTCCTCAAGGTGGATTTTGAATCCCACTGGTACATGGGAACAAAGGAGGATTGCTCCTTGCTTTATCTCTCATGTTGTCATGCCCAGATTTGGTGCATCAGCCAAGGGGACTGTGATACTCACCAAAGGCAAGGCAGAGGCGGAAATGTCACCTTCAGCCCGAGATCAATCCAGCACATCCTGTCAAAGCACCCACACTGGTTGGAGGGAAAGAAAGATGTCTTGACTTGTCTTGACATCAGACCACTGGGCAGCCAACGAGGAACGTTAGGTTTATGACAGAAGAGATGGAGGACCAAGACCACCTAGCCCAGTAAAAACAATATTCTTCTGGTAAGGTGTGAAGAAGAGGGATCTTCAGGTATCCCTCCTTGACCACCATTTGTGTATCTTGTCCAAATGATTGTTTTTGAACAACAGCCAGTAAAGCCTCACTAGTCCCAGGAACATATTGGTGATCAGCAAAAAGTCTTGGTATTAAGGGAAGAAGATTACTGAAGCACCTGGGGATGTAAAACATTCAGTAGCCAACCAGTGGACTAGAAGCTAATGGGTGAGGGCCTTCCCCCACAGACAAACCATCCTGCCAGGAGTTACCAGACACACAGGGATCCCACCCACTGCAGCACCCACTGGAAGTGTCACTCAGCACCGGGAGGGAGAAAAAATCCTGTTTAGCAAACCTACTTTCACTTGCAAACTCCCATTGATTTTGCTGCTTCCTACAATATGAGTAGAGTGGGACAATCTCCCAAATCGCGTGTATGTTTCAGAGGCAAATCCCTTTATGAAAAACACTCCAAGATGTTTAATTAGTTTATGGCCATATCACACCAGGAAACTCATGCCACTTATCCAGCAGCTGTCTTCTAGTCCTCAGAGAGCAAGATGCTCTCTTCTGAGCTATTAGAAGCACTCCTAAAATACCACAGGGTTCTTTGGAGCAAGTGCCTTCCATTTTTGGCCAGCAGACCTGTGACACCCATGGCCTACCTTTAACAGGTCTGTTAAAGTTAAGAAAACCAACCTCTTATCAGCAGGTTTCAATTTACCATCAAGGAAACTGAACAGCTCCCCCCCCAGTATTTTCAGAATATACAAACCAAGACTGCTTACAATTCACTATGTTAGATCTTCCCATCAAAATTCCCATTGAACCTCTTCCTCTCTGGGCAACAAGATGTGAAGGACCATGACCCAAGGGGGCATGGCTGCAGGCGTGAAGAAGCCGTCTTACTCAAGTTATTAATCAAATGAATAACACGAATGAGTCTCACTGTGTTGTGAGCCTCTCGGGGCTCAAAGAAGTTGAAGCTACAGAGCTGGAAGTCCAATTTTGTCTCTCCCCTTGGGAAACATTTTCCCATAAGTGGTTACTGAACCAACGTTGTGAACATCCTCACAGTGCCACCCTTTATCCACTTTCAGAACTCTGTTACAGAATAGAAAATGTTCAAAGCCACAGAGCCGCAGCATTAAAGTGTTAACTGACTGAGTAGTTCCATAGGATAAGGCAACCCCCAATTGCAATGCCAAGACAAACACGCCTGTGTGCACATGCAAGGAGGTGTTCTTCGTGACTCCACTGGCTCACAGTGACCACAGACAACAGGAAGGTTCAAAAATTCTCAAGTACCCCAAATTTTTTGGGGAAACAGACAACAAAGCTGAGAAGCCAGACTCCCCCAGTGCCGCTGGTGAAAGAAAGACAAGTGGAACCCCATTATGGTGACATCAAAGGCCAACAGCAGACAACCCTGGACTACTGGACTAGACACAAAACTGGAAGAAACCAGGCTTTGCTGGCTCTATGGCTTGTGGCATGATTTGGTGCTCTCCCTGCAGTGTCACTGTACCTTCACTGCACTTGGGACCCAGCTGTCCTGATTAGGTGAGCACAGGTTTGTTGTCCTCTGCTCCCTCACCTCTGCCTGCAGTACAAGCTCAGGGGACTCTTGCCCTGCTTTGTCACTGACCTGCTAAGCCACTTTCTCTCTCAGCACCTCTATTTCCTCATCTTTGAAACGAGAATTACGACCTCTGTGAGACACTTTGATGTCCACAGATGAAGTGTGCTGCGGCACATATGAGCATTCTCTCTATTTTAAATACTAGGTAATATATCGCTCTGGGGCTTTTTTCTTTTGTTTATTCACCTTTATTGTTAGAAATGGAAATCAATGAACCACCCTGAAATATATATATATATATATATATATATAAAAAGAAAAGGGAAGCATTTTGGAGCTTTCTCTTTTGAAGATAATTATGGGAGGGAAAGCAATTTTGAAACAAAAGTGGCAAAGTGCAATGCTTAAGAAACTGTGAGGCAGAATGTATTTGTCCACCCCGCAGTTTGCTGTTGCAATACTCCTCTTCTCTTCCATTTTCTAAGTCATGTAGAAAACATTCTTCCTAGATAAATTATTTAGATCTGAACCGCTGCAGTGCACAGCAGGATGCCTGTAAGAACAAAGCGCTGCTCATGGAGGGTACCTCACATGACCCAGACAGGAAGAGGAGTTCAGACTGCAACAAGTGCTGGGTGGGATTACAGCACCAGAAACCCACGTGCACAGGCTGGGAAACCTGGCTGGATCAGCCACTCAGCGCAGTTCCCATCTCTCCTTTTCCTCACAGGAATGGCCTCATTCCCAGCCTGGGCAGATGTGCTGGCTGAATGGGGTCTTCTGAAGGCACTGTTGGATGATAAAGAGAAGTTGTGAGCCTCACATTGTACCTGCAGATGTGCGGGACTCAGTCAGATGCTGGTTCTGCTCCTAATGCACCAAAACCAACAAACCACTTTGGACAAACCAGTAGTGTCCAGGAAATGCATGCAGGGACTGCACTACTCACATATGACTAAGTGCAGAATTTGCTCTGCATATAACTTGAACTGCTGGGGCCCGCAATTTAAACGTAAAGATGAGATTCCCATGTTCCATGTTTCATTTGCAGAAAGCACTTTAAAGCAGGAATATTAAGGCAGGTTTTTTAAATTACAGGTGAAGAATATTCCCTATAGAGCTTTTCAAAATAGTGAACAGCCCCCACCCTGTCCTGCAGACAGTGAAAAGCTACAGGAAGCTTCTTCTGGACTGAGCAGTGTCGTGGTATGTTTGGATACCTCATATTTACTGTACAAAGTGCTTCATAAAGTCAACTATACTTTATGAGCTCATTAGGAAAGCAAACACAAAACCCTGGCAAATAAAGGCTCAATCCCCTCTGCACATAGGAATCTAACATGTCATTTCACTTATCCACCACCTAATTCATTAGGTTTAGAACACCCAGGTTCTCTAATCCGTAACAGCCCTTCCTGGCACCATGCCCTGCCTATGTCTTGCCCTCACTCAGGCCAAGTGGCTGTGCTTGAAGGAGATCCCCTAAACTCACCAGGACATGGTCCTCACCAGCCTGGTCTAGGGAATCCTTCTGGGGCCGATGTTGGACCAGAAGACCTCCACAGGTCCCTTACAACCTCCACACTTGGGTGGGATACTCCGCTTTTGTTTGTCTCCTAAAGTACCTGAACTCAGACCTGCTGCTGGCTAGGAAGGATGCTGGGACAAGGAATGATTCCAAACTTAATCCTCCCTCAGGATTCATCCCCAAACAACAGGTCCCCACTCCACAATATCCTGTGGCAACACAGTCAGAAGAGAGGAAACACATTGTGGACATCAGCTGGGAGGGCCCAGGAGTCACAGCACTTAGGCTGATGAACACGAATCAGCACCTGCAGCAACAGTCGCAGAGCTCTGAGAAAACCAGAAAGGCAGAAGGAGGCAGGATCTTGTTCCCTTTGGGTTCCCTTCACGAGAGCAGCCCCTCAGCAGAAAGGGCCACTGCTGAGTTGTCACCTGGCACCAGCAGCCTGAGCCTGGCAGAGCTGGGACTCTCTCTGCTCCCGGGCTCTCTGTCCTGCACGACAGGTTTTCTCCCAGTACTGCCAGCAAGGACATACCAATGTTCCTGGTGGCTCCCCAGCCCTCTCTATCTCCCTGACTGGCACCGTAGGACTCCCCTTCTCTCCCTCCCACACAAACTCACTCCACTGGCTGCACATCCCTGCCCCACAGCACAGCCAGAGGCAGCTGAAAGCCTCCCACTGTCATCTCTGCTGGCCTCCACCAGCCTCTCCAGGCTCCCAGCACGGGCCGAACTCCACTGGGAAAGAGAGGGGTAGGAGAAGGTGAACAGTAATGCCTCTACTGCTCGGCTGGAGCACCAGCACTCAGGGACTGAGCCCAGAGCAGAGACACTCAATTACATGGAGGCAGCTCAACTCCAGGTGGGTGACCTGGGCTCTCTTGGCTCCTTGTGGTGTCCTGTGCAGCAGGAATGGACAGGGAGTGAGCTGAGCTCCAAGACATCTCTTCTCTCATGTCAGGCAGCTCTGCCCAAGAGCTGCCACAGCCACAGGGACACCTCCCCCCAGCTGGGGAGCCGTGTTCCCCTACCCAGCTGTGCCTGGAGCATCCCCCAGCAGTGTGTCCACCCACAGCTCCTTCAGCTGCAGAAAGAGAGCAGAAACAGCCTCAGGCCCTGCTGCCCCCCAGAAGAAGAGCAGAGATGAGTCTTTGCACGTGTGGGGAAGGGCACGGGAGCAGAACAGAGGTGCTGCCCAAGCTCTGGCTCCCTCTGCCCTCTGTGTGGCATGGGCACAGTTGGGAACCTCTCCCGCCTACTTCTTGGATGTGGGAACCACGACTCACCCAAAATTGGCAATGCAGGAGCCAGTGGGGCAGAGGCAGATGAGGGATGTCATGTCCTCATGGTGACCTTCCTGTTCTTCTTCCCCAGCCAGCTCCTTCCTCCCACCCAGCACCCACAGCCGGCCCAGGGGACAGAAGGAGCTGTGGGCACAGGTTGGTGCACTGTTTGCTACGAGGAGAGGCAAGCAGTGAGCTGGAGGTGGCTTCCACTGAGTCTGACACGCATTTATGTACATGTCCGTGGATCCTGGGGAAACTTCAGTAAACAATCTTCAAGACAGATATTTCCGATACACACATGCTCTGCTCCAGATGTGCAGCAGTTCTCTGTGCGACCAAGCGACTCAGCCACCAGGACCATCTCCTTAAACACCAGTTTGCACAATCCGGTACTGGGAGCCCCAGAAAACCAACTTCTCCAGCGGGTTCACACACAAACAGAGCTTGAACCCTAAGGGCAAAACCCTTGACCGTAATAATTCAGGGGGCAACAAGAAGCAGTGAAGCCACATTAAATAAATGTCAAGAGAGAGGTGCTGGTCCTGGCCCTAGGTTCCCTCGTCCATCCACGGGGATGTGACAGCACAAGCCTGTGAAAGCACACAGGCTGCTGAACACTCCCTCTACGCTGTCCGTACCGATAACTGTCACTTGTCCTTCCCACGGGCGAGCGTGGGAGGGCAGGCTCAGGAACATCTCCACCAGAACACAGCACCCCGTGGTTTAGTCTCGGTGCACAGTGCCAGAGGAACCTGTCCTTGGAATACTTGGAAGCCACACAGCAAGGGGGCATGTACTCCTGCTCCAGCCTCCAGCCCCCTGCCTCTTCCGAATCCCTGTAATTATCTGTACTATCCTCTCCCAAGTTCTGCCTTGGACACCCCACCCAGGGTAAATTTATGCCTGAAAAAAAACCCCTCTAACAGGATTTGCAGTGGCAAAGCTATAAAGGTAAAAAACCCCTCACCACACAACCCAAATAATTGTTCATCAGCACTGCCATTCAGGTGTAATTCTGAAAAGGAGCAATTCCTCTGAACTATTAAGCACTTGGCTCCAACCACTGAATCAAATTTATTCCCAAACATTCTCCTTTATTGTATTACTCAGCTTTTTCCGAGTCTTGCAAAAACCAGGACTTGGGTGCCTTGCCACCCAGAAACCAAAGGAAGCTTCCATGAAACCAGCAAACACCTCCCATCCTCTCAACATTGTCATTAAAAAAGCAAAACAAACCAGA
>VYZQ01009026.1:0-19511 GCA_013400655.1 Mystacornis crossleyi
TTACTATCCCATCCTCAGAGCTTGTTGTCAGGACTTTGAGGAATTAAAGTAATACTTTTTCTCTGATGTTTTTGTGCATGGGAAAACATGATTTACCAGCAGACCTAAAACTTGGCCCTCCCCACTTACCCCATGCTTTGCCTGTGGATTTCAACAAAGAGGTCTTCAGTGTATTTCAAAGTAATTCTGGAGAGAAATATGTGAATGATCTAGGGGATGCCCAAAGCCTCTGCCTTCCCCTCCACTCTGGTGCTTGTGCAAGCAGTGCCTGTCAGTCCTTTGCAGACTGATTGCATATGTTACCTTCCCGTACGCTGGCCCTCCTTCCACTACTTTTGTGCAGTAATAGTACAATAACTTTCCTGCACAGTGACTCTCTGTATCCATAGAAAGAAGGGGTTGGGTTTTTCTCTGAAGATCGCATCCCAAAGTCTTTGCTCAGCCTTTACCCTTGCAAAATCTCATTCAAATCAATGGATATTTGCATGAGAAAGCGATCACTTAAAATTAGACCTGAGTGAAATAGGGCTTGGTGAGGGAAAGGGGGAGGCAGTGGTGGGGGGTAATAGGTGCTTTCATTTCATGCAGCACAACATTTGATGTGGTTTGTTATGATTTGTTCAATCAGATTATTTAAGTTTGTAGATTATTTGCCTGTTGAGGTAAATTGGACTCTTAAGAATTTTGTCTACTTAATCTTGAGACTCTGCCTGCAAGATCAATATCTTTTGTTAATAAAATATAAATAAAATCAAGATAAACACAATCAAGCAGTATAGATCATTCAGCCAGAAGACAAACAGATACGATTCAGTTGCCCACCCCAGGTCAACACAGTTCTCTGTTATCAGAGGTGCTGGACATTTGGCTTGAAAATGAATGATCCAGCTGATGAGAATGTACCAGTAAGGACTGAATCAAAAATGTAGTGGGGGGCGGGGGAGGGGGTGAAAGGAGAGAGAGGTAATTAAAAAAAAAAAAGCCTAAAAGTTTAGGTCCAACACTCTCTGCTACCTCATAAATGTTTATTTGTTGTTCAAAGGTGCAAGGACCCATATTTACCACTGACATTTAACAAGAGGTAATAACTCAATGATGCCCTCATCATGTTCTGCAAGTGACAAGGGATGGCAGTGAAGACAATTTATGTAGGGACCAAAGAAGTCCGTGCTGTAGCCCTTTTTCTGGTTGAAGACCACGTATTTTATTCCTTATCCACATAAACCTTCCTGTTTATGCTTTATGCTGATGGAGTGAATTTCATCCTTCATAATTTCGCCTACCCTAGCTCAAGTCACTTAGGAAGCCTTTATGTAGATTTTATACTTAATTAACGTAACCTCATCAGACTTGGTATTTTCTGGAATTTACACGACTGGAAGTCTTAAGAAACCCTGGCTGCAGACGAAGTCGTAAGGATTGCTTTGCTGAGAAAGAGGAAGAAAAATACTGTATACAGCAAAAAGGCGAAGAAAAACTTGGATTAGAAGATGGATTTAGTGGGTTAAGAAGTCACAGAACTTTGACAAAGCACAACTTTACTAATACAAATAAGAACCCTGAGCTGCATTTGAATTCACATCACACCACACCTGGTAAGAATTAGTCTAGCACAGCATCATCAATCATAGTGTGGTTGTCAGTTTTGACATCCTTTAAGTCTATGTTGTATGCTTAATGACTACATTACAGAAAATGTAAACAGACACCAAACATACAGGTATGCCCTGTATCTTTATAAAAGTTGCTGTATATTTAAAATTAGAAATAAACGAGCACCATCAGTGCTTTATATAGAATAAGTAATCTGTAAAACAAGATACTATAAAATAATCAGAAAAAAAATCTTAAAACAAGAATTAAAAAAAACCCAACAAAAAGCTTGGAATATTTAGGAACTTTGATTAACCCAATTTGGGAAAGTAACAATTAATATTTAGAGAAAATAGACGCTCCCTTATATTTTGCTATTGTATATTTTTTCTCTCTCAAATATCATTAAATATTATCTTTACTATACATCCTGGAAATTTTTCAGTTTGATATTTCATGATTTACTAATAAGGACTCTGGAGTCACTTGTGAGCCCATTACAAGCCTTGTATTAATAATTCATAAGGGAAAAACAAGCTGAAGAAGTGCTTGGGATCATGACCTAGGTGAAATGCTTGAGTTCAAACAAAAAATTTCCCAAATTCCGTTTTTATTATTAGCAGATTTCTAGAATTACAACACTTACAAGAAAGCTTTCAGTTCTGCAGCTCAAAAGGTTGACCAGGTATTAGGACTATAAGGCCCCTTGTCTCATTTGCTTGTGTGATTTGAGATTAAAACTTCCACAGACTTCAGCGAGTGCAGGATCAGGTCCCTCAACAATTCATTCAGGGGGAAGCTTAATTTGAGATTTTAGTGAGTGTTTATTTTCTGGCTCAACAGCAGTATATTTTGGAAGTGGGAAAAATGTATGCAAAGAAGGGTCAAAATCCAGATGTAAGAATGAATAGCAAGAATACATTCAAAGGGTACAGGAGGAGTGAGAACTGTAAATACATCTGTGATTTGGTCTGTGAAAGGTAATGCTATCTCTTTACTGAAACTGCATTGTACGTTCTTGTGGTATGTATGTAACTGCCTCTGCAGCGAAATCGAAAAGGTTTTAAAACAAAAGCCTCACTTTTTCTTTGTAACTTAGTTTTGTTAAGCTTCCAAAGTAAAAAAAAAAAAAAGAGCCAGAAAACAATGTTTTATTTTAATTCATTTGAACAATCTTCCTCATTTCTGTGATCTATCACTCAAAGATAAGAAGCACCTTGCAAATTTTATTATTTCTACAAAATAGATCTTATTCAATTAGCAACTGTCACTGAAAAATAATAGACAATAAACCTCCAGATCTGATTAAAATGGAAAGAAACTTCCAGTGAAATGCATGATATTGAAAGCGGTTATATTTCTTTGAAAATGAGAATTCTTACAGAAATTACTTTCAAAGTTTTTTACTGAGCATGAATCAAAGGCCCAAAGTTGGTTAATTTTAGTCACTGGGAGCAAAAATTTGAATTGGGAACTGCCTCGGCTATCTGTAGTTTTAATTTAGCTCTTTGTTTTAGGAATAATAATGTTTCAAAGCTTTGAGGGAATTCATGTCTTTTTGGAATTTTGATTTATTCCTTTAGGAGCCCCATTCATTTCTAGAACAAGGGAAAAAAAAAAAAAAAAAAAGCCCTCTTTTACACACATCCCAACTTTATTAAAACATATCAGCCCAGAGAAAGAAACTTCACAATTTCCTATATCTCAGTTTGTAAATGAGAATTTTATTATTACAACATAAATTATATAAAATAATACAATTAAAATACTTTTACATGTTTGATTATCACAGCACTGGATTATTATTTAAAAGTTGAGCTACTTTCACAAATATGTGTGTGGGTGGCACAGTAACAAAGTTTTGAACATTAATTACTATTTTTGTAAAGCAATTCTCATAAGTCTTTGGTCTAAGCCAACAGTCCTTAACTCAAGCAAAACAACTTGAATGCTGTGGGAGTTTTACCTAGCTCAGTACTTCAATCTCCTTAGAGATCAATAAATAATTAAAAATTTTATCTTACGAGCCACTGTGTTTTAAAATTGACTTCTTTTAAATTAATCTTTGCTTTCCTTGTTGGAGAAATGGTAGAGAATTTCCCGCCTGCCTTGGTGCCTGCACCCCCTTAGAAAAGTCTGTGCAGCCAGCATCCTGCAACACTATATCCAGCCCTAGTTTAGTTCTGAAACCGTCCCATTTTTGGATTGCTTTTCCTTTAACAACCTGATTACCCTGCACGATTTACTTCCACAGTTCCAGTGCTCCTCATTACTAATTCCAATAGCAAAAACTTGCCAGAACCCCTGAGAAGCAAACCTTTAAATCTAGAATTAAATAACAGAATATATTACATATTGGACATTTTCAGGGAAACTTTACTTGAGGGAAAATAAATACAAACATCATGGTCTGTGATCTGTACGTAAACTACTTTAACTGCTGTGCTGCTCCTAGAAAAGCTTCTGACAATTATGTCTTTTAAGCCAAAGTTTTAACAGTGTGTTTCTGAGGCAGGCATACATACTTCATACAGTATTAATAAAGGGTTTCCTGAATTAATGAAAATGTACCGTATTCACATATAATGAATAAGCACCTAATTAAAAGCACAGTAAAACCAGCAGCACAGATATTGGTGTGTGTTTTTTTTTTTTTATATTAATATCGATTGTATTACTTTAGCCTTTAATGTGAGCCTCTTCAGCTGACTGATGCCCAAAGGGGAGCTAACAAATCGCTCAGCTGGTGGCTGACACTGGTCCTGAAGAAAGCTAGTAAGGAACACTTTGCAGTCTTTCAGAGCCTCTACACCAGCTGTCACCCAGCTATGGGTGCTGAAAAGCTCCTGTCACTTCATCCAAAGGGATTTACTTGGTCAGAAGGAAAATTTAAATACAAAGCATGCAGCTAAGAAGCTAGTGAAAAGGATTATGAGTGCACAAGAGCACATGTGTATAAGACACTAATACATCTTTAGGAAATTTCAGATCCCCAAAGCCAGGATTACTGCCAGAGGCAGGGTGGTATACGTATGCTGGGACCTTTACCATTAGAGTTATTATCTCCCAACTATTCAACTTTATAGGTCTTTCATCATGGGGGTGTGTGTGTATATGGGGGGGGGGGCGGATTCTCGGTGGCTGTGAGGAAGAGGAGAAGGTTGTTTTAAAAAATGCTCCCCTTATCTTCAATAGGGGAGCAAGAAAAGACATTACTGACCTATTATTCTGTAGAATTAACCTGCATTTAAAACACTTTATAGCTTTTATTTATCATCTGCTGTTAAATGTGTGTGTGTGTGTGCGCGCGCGCACACCATTGCACAAATGGACCCAAATGTCCAGCTTAATTGTTTAATCATGACTAAAGCAAACAAAGCACGGCGTCTACGCTCACCATCAGAGCTGCTGAGTGAAGAAGTTGAACACGGAGGAGAGGTGCATGGCAGGAGCAACCTGCCCAGACAGGGGAAGGTCGACCTGTGTGATCGGGCCATCTCTGCAAACTGGTGCTCAAGAAAATGGCACACTAGACCTGCTAGCTGAGCTTGAAGGGGAATGACAGTGGGAAGAATGCAGTGCTATAGACAGTTGGAAACGTTGTGCTGGAAAGACTTGAGAGAGGGAAGTTGAATCTCAACTCTAGCCGCCTTTTTTGCTCCTTTTATTTATTTAATTTTTTAAAATTTTCTCTCAAATAAATGTAATTTGAAAATGACCAAAAGGAAAAAGAAAGGAAAAGAAAATGTGAAACAGAAGAGTAATGTCTATAAAAACTTACATTTTTTAGCCAGTTTAACACTGCAGTCACACTCGACTCGGAGCAGCACTCATGCTGGCTGCCCTGTGGCGAGGCACTGCTATTCTATGCTAATAAAGCCCCTGGCCTGGCCTGCTGGATGCGGGAAAGTTGATGATAATGCCAAGTTGTTTAGAGGAGGAAGGGAAGGTGAGGCCACAGCACGAGACGCCGGCTGCCACCGCGGAGCCCCAGGGGAGGGTCAGGCCCGGCCCGGCCCGGCCGCTGTGGCTGGGGCGCGCAGCCCCGGCTGGCCCCGCGCAGGCGGCTCCGCCACCGAAACGGGGGGAGAGACAGGCGGGAGGGCGAGCGGCGCGGGGAGGAGGGGATGCTGGCGGGCAGGAGGGCTGGGGTGCGCGGCTCACCTGCAGCTCCTGCGGACAATGGGGAGGAGCGGCAATGTGGCAATCGAACGTGGAAGGTTTAATGGAGAAATCATATTTTTGGGGGAAATTCTCCACGTAGAGCCTTTAGGAACATTAGCATTATGTGCCTTACAAAGCCGGGAGGTTTAACAAAAAGTGCTACACAGCGAGAACCAGCTGCCTTTAGAGGTCACTAGAACATCACTGCAGTATTTACAAATTTTCCATGAAGGATTAGAAGTTAGTCTAAAGCCCTATATACACTATATACAGTTCCAGTGGATGCTGTATACTATTATCTAAATTTCTTCACATAGACTATCATGTATCTGCCCCAGCAAAGCTGATTAGTGAAGCAGCTTGACTCTGACATATCCTTTATGCCAGCCACAAGCTGCCTTGCACAGCCACCTTATTCACTGTGGAGACAGGCCTGAAGCAAGATTGTAACACAACAAATGCAAATGAGATGAGCCTTACACCACTTAAACTGAGATGGCTATAATATGTAACAGCTTAATGTGCCCACAGAAGTGATTGATGCCCCCTCCATATCTCTAAAGAGCTTCAGTTTTGATGCACCCTGTTTTTAACTAATATTTCTTATTACTCCTCTTCCTGGCAATGTCTTTCTCTTTTTCCTCAGTGTAGAGAAAGGAGGAAGGAAGCAAAATGCCAAACAACTTATCAAAGCTGGTTGTCTCTCTCAAGATCCTGACTTATGAAAACAAAAATTTGAAGGATCCCTTAATCAGCTCTTAGCAGTTTATTTAGATTATTCCAGCAGAAGTTTGGCCCCTTGTAAATCAGTTATTCCTAACATTAAGCAGGAAAGAAGCAAGGAAAGACATTAACTGCAAAGATGCAATGTTTATAACCTGACAAACTGTTTGTTATGGGGCAACACAGTCTGAGGGTCTCAATGAGCTATTGCCATTAATCAAAACAGACCACAGCCCCACAGTCACTCTGCCTGATTAGCAGATAGCCATGAATTTTAGGAAAATTTCAGACAAATCTAAGATCCTCTACTAACCTAGCTGGCTATACATTTCTAATCAGAATTCATCCCCTGTCCTTAAAATAAACAAAAACCAGATTTCTCCATTTCCCCTAAAATCAATCTTTCACTCTGTCAGTTGCTTTCTCCCAATTAGTATTCCAAATTCATTTATTTTTGTCATAAATTAATTTTTTTTGCGTACCTTGGCATGAGTTTTTCATTCAGTACTTGTGAGTAATGTGACAGACTTAACGTTGTGTTGCTTAGCAGTAATAATAAAAAAAAAGTAACTTTGTTAATGAATTGAGATGAATCAAAAATGCCTGATTAATTATTGCTTGCCTAGTAGGCTAAGCTTTGGCTCTTCACCTCACTGGCCCAGAGAACATTTCTTGCCTTTGGCCATGTCGGAGGGGCTCATTAAAACATCTCTTGGGAGCAGATAGAAATTGTTAGTGAAAAGCAATGGTCAGTGCCTCAGCTAGAACCCAGAAGGGAAGGGAATCCCTCATCACTGAGAGCTAACAAGGCTGTATGTATTACACCTGTAATCAAACTGCTCCGAAAATGCCAGGAGACCACTGAGCGCTCTTTGTGATTGGTGAAGTTATCTGAAAATGCTGAATCCAATCCATAATTGATGTGCACACATACAATTACAAGCCTCCAGATATCAGTTAAAATGTTGCAGTTGCAAGCCTTAAGGAGTGGTAAACCTTAACATGCATGGCATAAAATAAGGTGTTTGACATAATAGAAGTGAACCTGTTTTGCTTCCATGCACTGCCAGTTAAATTTTAATTGAATTTGCTACATTTGTTAACAGATGTAATTATAGAAAACCATACTGAAAAACAATGATTTATGGACGGGCTTGGGTATCTTGTAGATATTTTGTGAATTAGGGCTGGGGTATCTTTTCACGTGCACATTCTGTGAATTAATTTGTGTGTTTAAATAAAGATCTACATCACTGCTTTGCCTAAGGTAAGTAAAATTTGCTATGACATGCAGTGTGACCTTGGGATATTGAAGTTTGAGAATTTTACATGTCCTAAGGTAAAAAACTGGTGCCTCTTGAAAACTTGCATTTGTATCTGGCCTTCCTATGATCTCTTAGAATAGTCAGAATTGCAAATTGTTTTCAAGGCTTGGCTTCGAGTAAGTCATCCTCTAGTAGATGAGACACTGAAATGTGAGATGAAAGATGGCTTAAAATTAGCTCAGCAGATAAATTTCCAAGTCAATGGCATAATATTCTAAAAAATATTATAAATGCTTACCACAGCTCATCCAGTCAGCCTCAGAATTAGTGTTATTCTTTAATTTTTATATTTATTTACTTCTTGGTTATTATATGAGCAAGAAATTGTCTTCTTGTGATGTATAAGCAGATAAGTTTCTAGAGAAGCTGGGGATTGTAATCACTCTGGGGAGAGGATGGTAGGATAGTGGGGAGGCTGTGTAATTGTAAAACAGGAAAAAAAGTGGAGAAGAGATGATGTAGAATCATCCAACTACCCACCATAAATATTTTTGGAGTGCACCCGTAAGTTTAAGATGGGAAAATTATCATTGCTGCTCAAGACGGCTTCCCTATTTTGTGAAGTACTTTGATGTAAAAAAAAGATATAGATGGATAGATGATAGATAGATAGATAGAGAGATAGATAGATAGACAAACAGACAGACAGACCAACCCCTGGAACAATAGTATTAAAAATCCTAAGAAGAACATGGTCTACTGCACTCTTTCTGGTGATACTGTTCATGCTATATCTTACTCTAGGGTATTCTTCTAAACAGCTAAAAAATAAACTAAAGTATATTGGCCGTTAATGAACAGGAATCACAGAATGCCTCTTTCCAGTGCATCAGGCAGTGTTTGGAAAACTCTCTTAGCCATGGAGGGGCGACTTTCCACTGCCCAGCCTTAACTGCTTCAAGAGATGCTGCCCTAAGTTGGGTGGACAGGCTACCTCTGCAGATGCTGGAAATAGACAGCTGTACAAATTGTTCCACCTCTCTTAGAGGGGCAGATTTGTGCTTCAGAGGCAAAGGGAGACCAGCTGAGACTGGAGAAGGCAAAGGCTTAGGAAAGATGGATTCTGTCTAAAGTGGCTTGCCTTTTTTGTTGTTGTTTAGGGTTTTTTTGGGATTTTTGTTTGTTTAAGATTTATTTGTTATCTTACCAAAGTCCCCATCATTAAAATGTTTTTTGTCTGGATTTTTGTTTCAGCAAGGCTTCATTTCACATTATCTTTTAATTGTATCTGTTTAAGTACTACAGTGAACTGGAAGGTGACAGAAGAAAAATTGCTGATGAAATACCATCTCAAAAGGTTGGGCTGAGAGGTGTGGACAGAGTTCAAATACCTACTGACATTTATTTGAAGGCCCATTTAGTTTTTTATTTTATTTTTATATGTGAGATTGAAAAGGGAAAAATACACAAAACTACAGACCCTGGGAATTTCTGAAATAGAAACCCCCCTTTTTTTCATATTATTCCTAAACTGTAAGGAAGGTAGATGAGATCTGAACGATCTTCAGACTGATGTCACTCTGATATTTCATCCGACCACCCAAATTAACAGCATAAAGACCTGTTTCTTCAGAGGATTGCATGTTTGACTAGAAACACCATTTCAGTGGTAGAAGTCCATTGTACTGGCTTCTGTAGAAATGGAAAACTAAAATGACAGTCACCATCCTCTAAGAGTAAATGGTTTAAAGAACTTCACCAAGTTTGTGACAAGATATCTGTGGCCCTGTCCTATTATTAAGAGAATATAGATATCAGAACAAATTCATACTCCAGAAGGCCTTGGCTATGTTCAGATCACATCAGATGTGAATTTGACCGGTGGACTGTGGTGATGTAAATGGCAAATGCTGAGGAAATGCAGAAAAGCAGATTTACCCCACCTTTGCCCTGTCTGTATTTCAGGGCTGACAGTGGCTCATCTGTATAATTTAGAACATCTTAAGGCTGCTCTAAGCTCTACTGGCTTGTAGCATCCTCCAAGGTGGTTTTGTGCCACTGAGAGCGTTTCCAGCATATATGGGCTCTGGCCATGGGCCCTGCAGTGGGGTGGAGTAGAAAGAGAGCCTTGGCTCTGCTGGACTAGAGGATCCCCTGACTCCAAGGTAATCCTCCAACCTCCATTAGGGCAATTTTCCAGGATCTTTGCACTGCTGAACTCAGAGCTATGTTCTGCTTGTAAAGTCTCACACCCTTGCCATTACATGTTAAAAAGATGAAGGAATGTTAATTTGTCAAATACAGTTTGTATTTCTAGCACACAAAAAGATTTCTGCCATGCCTCCTTTTGGCCTTGGCATTTGCAAGGTACTTCTGCCCTCTCTCTGTTGGCCAAATTTTGCCTGAAGATGACCTTAGCTTTTGAAATAATAAAAATATATATGTATATATAAATAAATATATATATATGCCAAATATATATCTGTATGGAATTCTTGGAATAATTTAGAAAAACCTGCATCTACTAAGTCCTTTAATCAAATGAGGGATCAGCAATATCAGTAGTCAGTAACTACTTGTATGTCAGTGGACAAATAATCAACAAAGTAGCAATCAGTGACACGTGGTAGGGAGAAAACTGACAGATGTCAATTATTACACTGAACTCAGTGACTGTGGATACCTGTACACGTAAGGCATGTGCATGTGCATGTAACAGGGTGCATGCAGCTCTCGTACGTCCAGGTGTGATAACCCTTATATACATAATGGCGTGCATACATGGTACAGTTTCCGATCAAAACAAATAGAGCCCCAAAGTGACCATTTAAACTGCAAGCAAATGATGCTTCCAGCCTGTGGTCCCTGCTCTGAATACAAGCAGGTGAGGAATGGTGCTAAATGCTTTTGATGTTGCCAGCTCCCATTTGCCACCCAACTTTTTTCTCCTCCAAAACCTCTTAACAAACTTCAAAGGCCTCCTTGCTTCTTGCCTTAATCCAGTGCACTGAGACCTCTAGTTCAAAGAACTTTCCTTAAACCCTCTTCTTAAACTGCAACCAAAACTTTTTCTTTCCTTTCCACAAAGTAGCAATTACAGCTCTGTTGCATGGCAATTGGGCTTGGGCCGATCAGCCCCTGCTATTAATTAATCTCACAAAGGGGGCTCATTTCCTGGCATTCAAATTGACAAGAGAGCAGAGAACAGAAAGCCCTTTCAAAGCAGTTCCAGTTAACTGAGGGAAGAGGTATCAGAAGAAAGAGCCCCACAGTATTTGAGGTAGAGGGCACATTTGATACTACCTATGCTTGCTACTGATTGAGTGATTTTGTTAAGGAGAGCTCTTTACTAATCTTTTACCTGCAAAATGCTCAAGAGCAAGTAAATGCAGCACAATGAAAGCTAAATTGTGGCAAAGCAGCTTCACAGGCCAGGCTTTCGGTTTCGCTCTCCCAGTGCATCTTCTGCAGCATTACACTTACTTAAAACAGAAAGTGTTCACTTTACTAACACAGAAAAGCTCTTGGAAGAAGGGGGAGGGGGGCAGAGGAGGTGGGGGGAGATGAAGAGGCAAGAAAGAAGAATAGCAGACAAGAGATTAAAGCTTTTTATTCAGTATCTCTTTCGTATTCAAATTGTGCTAAGGGCTCTGTGAAAGTTAGAAGCAAGCTTGTTCAGGAGGGCTTCTAAAGTGTGTACATGGATTTCATGGGAATAGAAAAGAAGCCACGGACTGGGTAATGAAAGAAAGATAAGATGTCCTATATAAAACAACTCAAGAGTGGTTCAATTACTTCAGCAAACCATCAAGCAAGCTTTGAAGATTTGAGGAAACACTGTTAAAATGTAACAAAAAACTCATGTTGCAGGTTTTGTACCATTACATGTTTGTATACCGTGTGAATTACTTAAACTATATTCCCTCTGTGAACGTTGTTTACCTCTTTGGGGTTTTTATTATTATTTTTCTGGAAGAGCTGTGTTTGTCTGGAAGACTTATGGAAAATGAAACGTTCATGTTTGATCTTTATATCTCTGTGAAAGGGAGTGTGCTGTAAAAAATTGGCATCATTGTTTACAAAAATAAGCCTGGGAATTAAAGGTCTGTGGCTGACAGTTTCACATATTTCTCTTTGCAGTTAAAATAGCCCTCCTGACATAGGCTAAATTGTATAAGAAATAACCAACTCCTTTCAGCCTGGGAGAGGGCTGAACTGAAGAATATATCCGCTATAAAAATAAAAGTCCTCAGTTTAGAAAATGCTGATTTTTAATTGCAGCTCTCTCTTTCTCTCTCTGTCTCCTTCCCCTCCCCAGTTCTCTCTGTCTGAGACTTGACAAGTAACATCAAACATGGCCCAAGAACAAAGCTAACCAACCATGGCCTGCAGCATCCTTCAACCAGAAGTCATCTTTAGTCAAGCTTTGCTATCTAACTTGCAGTGTTTCTGTTTGTACTCTTCAAGCAGAAGTCCTAAAACTCTTGTGGTATAAAGCTTTCCTGGTTTCTGTCTGGTAAGATACAATGAAAGTGTTGGAATGTTTTAACTCTTGTAGCTATCATCAGCCACCACTGCCCTGGTGCTCTGGCTTCAGAAACCTAGAGCTGAGAGCACTACTTTATTCCTCCTGAGTTTATGGTATGTTTTTAATTGTGTTTTGAATAGTATATCTGTAAAACTCCAAATTTAAAGTGCAACTCAATCCCCTTCTGTGCCAAGCCGGAAACCGTGCTAAATTGGCTTCATAAGTTAATGGGATTTTTTTAAATTTAGTTGGGTCAAATAGATGGCAATGCTACATCACATCAAGAGGAAGACAACGTTGTTTCTTGAATCAAAGCAACAAAAACAGCTTACAGTTTACAGGTCCTTTTCTCACAAGAGAAAAAAGAAATGTCACCAGCAAAACTCATCATCTCATGGAGAAAAATCCAAGGGAAAAATGAAACCTAGAAAAAAAAGAAAATCTGCATTTTCCAGCCCATGATCAAGGAAAGTCTTACAAACTAATTCAAAACCAATACTTTTTTTTCAGTGGACTGCCAAAAATCTCATGGTTCTCTAAAAGCTCAGGGAATTAACTGGACACCTCAGATGGTTGTTAAAAGACAGCACTACTCACTTTACTCAGTATTTGACAGTTCTGTTGCCTTCACAGACACTCAGAGAAAGGTTATATAAATTGTGTTTTGCCATTTAGTGATTTAAACTCTCAATGTCACATGATCAAACTGCCTGCAGTAAGTAATTCCATTCATCCACCGAGTCTCTGGACATTTGCTGGCACTGGGATGCAGTGGTGTTGGTGCCCCACTGGTTGGATCCTGAGTTTTTCTTCAAAAGACTGGCTGCTGAAGGGACTGTGAAGAGAATGAAGAGAATGGACACATTTGGTAACCCACTAAATAAACGTGAAAAACACTTTGATACCCAAAGGCAAGGACTAATCATACCCAGAACATCATTTAAAATCAGCTTTATTAAAAAAAAAAAAGTTAACACAGAAATCAAAATCATATCCAATGATTTTCCAAATTTTTTGAATGACCCATATGATTTTAAGAAAAAAAAAGATGTTATTTGAGGTTTTTTTTAAAGCACCAAACCCCCTAAAACATATAAGAAAGAACCATCTCAGTTTAGACATGCCAGAAAAAAAATCATATTTTAAATGAACTATAGATCATAACTTAGGAGTCATGAATTTAACACCATCTACTCTTCTCCATCCCTAAAGGAAGTCCTGTCAGCCACAGAGAGAGGACAGTGAAGAAATTAAGGGAAAGGACAATTTCTATATTGTAATGAACTTTCTTTTTTCCTTAATTTTTATGATTGTCATTACAATATGCTGGTAAATACAGATGCAATTAGGGCTGTTCTGCTACTTTCTTTGTTCAATTGCCCCTATCCCCAGCGAAATGTTATTTCTTTCCTTCTCTTGTATATTAATATGTTTGCCTCTATATTTTATTCTTCAGTAACTTAGGTCCTAGTGGAATTATATCAGTTTATTCTTAATAAAATATCTGTTTTATCATTCAGTTGTTGACAATATCTATTAAACCCATAAACTTCTTAGATTTCATATACATGCATTTTATATACATTGACAGACATAATCTTTTCATGGTGTGTTTGGAGTTCTGCTCCATATATTACCTTTTTCAATGGAGCAACATCTTGAGTGCACTTTCAACATTGCAGCAAATAAGAAAACTACAGCAAACTTTGGGCAAACTAAGACTTCACTTACATGTGCATGCCACTTGTTATGAATATCTTAGTGATTAATATCTGTCAGTACCTCTGTCACCTCCCCTGCAGAGGTGAGAGATAATCTTTAGTTACACTTACAAGAGAATTGACTGTTCCCCTGGCTTCTATTGTCCTTGTGTACTCTTCTTCACATCCTACTCCTTCTCTCTCTGTTCTTTTCCTTTACCTGACTGATTTAGATTGCATGCTTGTTGAAGCATCACTCCTGTCATTTTATGGGTTCCTCTTAGCATACATAGATAAATTCCAACCAACTTGGATTCCTATGTATATATATACAGGTGGCGTGTAACTCCAGAATATACCTGCCTGCGTCCAAGGAATTGAAGCATGTAAGTGTTCAGACATCAAAGTTCTTTGGAAAACCTCACCAGAAATGTGGCTTTCTCGAGTTCCAGTAAAGTTAATAACAAGTTTTCCAATGACATTTATGTGAGTTATATTAGGCATCAAACATAATGAATTTTTTAAAATAAAATACAAAAGCCTATATGGAAAGACTCCTTAAGTTCTGTTTTAGACATGCCAGAAAGGAAAGTAACTCTCAGATTGTCTGAAATTCTTTCTGATTTTGGAAAAAAAAACATTTTCACAGGAAATAAATAAAAAGGTTATGATTACCTGACCAACAAAGCAAAGGTCCTTCTCTCTTCCTAAAATGAGCAGTTCTTTATCAGCTTAATAAAATTGTCTGGGGCAATTTTACTGGTTCTGAACTTGATATAAAGACAAATACCATTCTTGAGAGACTACAAAGCATACCTTTGGATCAATAGAGCATAGGAAATCCTCCAGAGATACAGTCTTGTTTATGGTCAGAGAAGCCTTTTTGGGGATGGAAAGGGAGAGTTTCACAGTATTCAGGCTCATTAGAGTAAGTATCAGCCTAGAGGAGCCCTAATTTCTTTGAGACTGCAAAAGAGATTCAATTGAAACCTAAGCCCTTTTTCAATTGTGGTACTGGAATAATAGATTCTATGGCAAGTATCTTGGAGACGGTGCAAACGGCTGCTCCTTTTTTTATGCACAGTTCACTGATTAACATCTGCCTGATTGAACCCTTATAAACTTGGAATGGACTGAAATTTTATTGAGTAGGCTTGCTGAAAGGTCTCTGAAATACATGTATACTATGCCTGTGGGCATATAGATGGGCAAATAAGTGGAACTTCATCAGGCGTTCTGCTATCTGAAGACTATACACAGAACTGACAGTAAAAGATTATCAGAGTCATGGTATCAGGTGGTAGGTGTCCCTCAGTTCATTTGCTATCCCCTGGACTTGGACAGCAAAACTGACTTCAGAGATTACAGGAGCAATAAACCTGGGACAGTGATCATTGAAGCTTTTCTGAGCTTTTGCAGAGGGCAAATAAAATTTTAAACTTGGAAAACCTGTATAAGTCCTTTTTGAGACAAGAAGGAGGGGAGAAATGGGTATATGAGTGAAAGTTTTCAGAATACATTAAAAAATGCTCTAGTAATTCAATTCTAGTTAAAGCGGAGTTACTCTATTTAATGGTGTAACTACTTGCCATGTTCTGCTTTACAGCCCCTTGAAAGCAAGCTCACTAGTAGCACAGTATGGGATTCCAATGTCTTTATTCAAACTGACTGGTGCCTTACAGAATTCCAGAGGATGATCATACATGAAGGCAGCAACAACTTTTAGTGTAAAAAGAGTTAGACTCTGCTCCCCTCTCCTGCTGAGGTCCCCATGGCTCATCACGCGAACCACTCACAAAAGCTGAAAGCAGGAAGTACCAGGACTTCACTCAGTAGGATACAGAGTGCTCACTGGGATGCTCAGCAGGGTAAGTGGGTGTGTTTTAATACTTGCCTGATCCAAATTCTCCAGTCCGACTAAACAAAAATCTTCAGGTTTGGATCAAATTAACCACACCATGATGTATTAATGAAGATAAAATAGACCCATAGATGCATACAGAAAACCAGACAATGTAGCTAGCTGAATGGGAGGGAAAACATGAAGTAACTAAGAGCATCTGAGAAATGAGGTTCTGACCTGGCTTGTTTTCTTGTTGTCACCCATTATATAAATACTGCATGATCATCACAACTGGACTAGAAATTTGGATGGTGATCATTAAATATTGAGAATATTATCAGTGCATGGTAATTAGAGAAACACCTATGTAGGATATGAATGTGTTGACATACAAAAGTTCAATAGCCCTTAAAATTTCTCTATTTTTCATGGTGATGGAGAGGTCTAAGAGATTGGTATATAGTGAAGTATACAGCACAAGCAGTGCTGCACATATATGTGCTTCTGTTACTCATGTAGTAAGATTCAACACTGTGTTTAACAGCACACAATGATTTTTGTCTCTTTACTACTATTTGAATAGCTTGTATATATCATTTATTAAAATCATAACAGCACATGAATAGATGCTGAGCGTGTGGGAAGGTGGTGGTGACTTTCTTTCAAGGTATAGCTAATATATCCCTCTGAGAAATATTTTTACTGTGACTGTAGAATTAGAGCTAAAGTACTTGTTGGATAATATATCTAACTGATCTTAAAAAAAGGAAGTTCACGACTTAAATCTGAAACAATACTTACACCTGATATCTGGGAGGGATTCTTCACAGATATGGACTATAAATACTGGTTTTCTAGGAAAAAAAGGATAAAACAGCTAGAGAAGTGTTGCAGTGGGGTGGCTGCAACCTTTCCCTTGGAGACAGCCTTGGCCCGTGGAAGAATCAAGGAGACGATATTTGATAGATGTTTTCAGATTTTATTCCCCCTGGCCGCACATGGCCGGAGCCCGGCAGGGACTCCGACAGCAACTGCCCCCAGAACAGGTCTGGAACAACCCCCCCGGGGTCCCGTGAACACTCCCTTAAGTACAGGATTCCCGCGGGCTACATTCAAACTGACCAATAGGGGACAGAATTTGGGGTACACATGACCCGGGAACAGGGACAGAGAAACCCCGTGCCCCACGCATCCACTCATGCTCATCCCCCCCACGGGGGTCACCTCTTCAGAGAAGAGGTACTTGTGTTACAATTATTTAGAAAGCCATGGAGAAAAATGCACTGAAAACCACACAACTTTGAAGCTCCCTAGAAAAAAATGTTTTATTTCACATGGTGTAGGCAACTGATGCTGACAACTAAGACTGCTGAGAGTAGAAGTGTTCAGTGTTTATAAAGGCACATTTATTGACCCAGTAGTAGAAGGGTAGTAAATAAATCAAAGCAGGAACCTACAAGACCCTTAAAATAGGGAAAGCAAATGCTCTGACCCAGAGATTAAAGAGTTTACACCACCTAATTGTTGTTGTGATGTTTTGTTTTGTTCACTGTGCCAGTATATTCCCAGGATTTACTGCTAGGATTACCTCAGACTGTGGTGTTGGGTGTTTGCCTTGCACACCTTGGCTTTACTCATCCCCCTGACCTGAAACAAGGCAATAAGCTGAGTAGAAGTGATAACACCACTTCTCTACATAATTCGATTTGGGAAGAAGCATAAGGAATATGGGAGAAGCTGGCGAGGTCTGTGACACTTAATTTAATGGCAATGCTATTTAAACATGTATAGTATTAAGAGTTCACTCCAGAAAAGCAAATTGCCTACATAGCTGTTTAGCTCTAGGTTACTCTGGTCTGGAGAATCTTTATAAGTTCAATGATACTCATTGTGTATGATGACACATATGACATACAATTTGATGACACACAATGACACATGCAAGTGGTAGAGGAAGTTTACTTGGCTTAGACCAGTCAGGATGGCAAAGTTGCAGCACACAACAAATACTCAGGTTGTAGGTGCCTGTACTTACTTAGGAAAAATTTGTTCTGGAAAAATGTGTATAAGCTTAATGATTTGATTTTTCAGTCTCACAGGTACTGTTTGTACACAGTGTTCAAGAGATTGAAGAGGAAAACAAAGTTTGAAGCAGAGTGTGTTTCTAGTACTGCTGAGGAGCCTTCAGCAATTTTTGTTTTTAAAGAATTATAAGCTATCACTAAAGGTAATGCACAAAAAACCCCCAAGAACAAAAACAGTCTAGAGGAAAACAAGCCTTCCAATGCTTTGCTGTGGAAGACTGCACAACAGACACCAGCATAAAATAATGAAAGGATTACATGTCATTTAAAACTAACTAGATACAATACTTGAAATAATAAAAAAAAAATTTCTAGTTCAGCAATCTATATGTGGTCTCTGAGGTCTTGTGCTGGACACAAACCAGACACAAAGAAATATTGTGTACTATATTAAACAGACACTGAGAGGAAAATATCTTAGAGAGAAATGGTTTCAGGTGTATTTTTCTTTCTATCTGTATTATGCAGTATAAAATTTTGATAGACTGTCAACCATCTGAAAATTTTTGAAATAAGTGGTGGTTAATAAATTAAAAGCAAACAACTAGTCTGTTGAAAGGTAAATACATCTATCATTTGGTAGGGCGTTCTATTTAAACTCTAGTTCTTCTAAGAGTTCTACATGACCATTCAATTGTTTATTATGTTTAGAATGGTGAAAAGAAATACAGTAGTATGCAATATACACATTTCTAAGGTACAGAAAAACATCCTCCTCAGAAAGGGGTTACAACATAACATAAATCAACTTCAAACTCATAAAAGCACTAACTTGCAAGTATTTTATTTCCATAGGCACATTTATTAGTATTAAAGTTTTACAGTACCATAATACTCCTACTGGCTCATCTTAAAGTATTAAAGTGATGGGAACTCTACTAATAAATACAGATCTTGCAGCAAGTATTTTCTTAAAAAATGTGACTTTCAACCCCAAATACTGTACATAAAGAATTTTTAGCTGCAGTTCAGCACTCATTCCCAAGTCACAGACAAAACTACAGCAAACAGGTACTGCTTACACACATAACTTCAGTGTTGCTCATGATGACTAAATATTTTTAACATTTTTCTCCCAGAAAGACATTCTTCAGCAAAATAGAAAATCTGTATGACATTAGTTCTATCCTTGCAAATGGTTATTCTGAAAGATACCCTTTCATGTTCTGAAAAAATATTTTTGGTCATATATTCTTTTCAGCATGTTATTTTAAGTGCAAGTTTGAATTAAAAATTTTTATTAGTATTTCAGGCATTGGGTCTTCAATATTGCTAATCATACAGTCTATTGTCACAGAAATATCAGATATTTTTGGAACTTTAACAGAAATAGTTACGTTTTCAGGGTTTCTCAACTAAAGAATTAATAGTCTGGAATTTGGCAGCTTTCTTTTACTTTCCCTCTTTACTTTTTTTCTGTCTTTTTCATTTTGCTGTTAGCAATTCTAGTTGGTTGAATTACATTCAACTCTATCAAACCTCCATCAAATCCTCTGTAGAACATTCCAGATGTTCTTCACCTTTATGTAACGTGCTTTTCCAGCTGTTCATTATTGGTCTTCCTGACTTCATTTTGACAATAACACAAAGTAAAGGGCACTTCAGTTTTTT
>VYZQ01009026.1:20576-31658 GCA_013400655.1 Mystacornis crossleyi
AAAGCTAAGGTGATTAACTCAGGTATGCATGTCGGATTTGAAAACATCTACATTTCATCTCCGTGTCTTGTGGAGATACAAGAAATTCTAAAGCTCCTGTGTAGATATTTTGGGATTAGCATGTCTGGAGAGTGAAGTGGTACTGACATAAGGAAGAAAAACAGCAGAACAATCTGAACAGTGGCACGGCTCAAAATTTTGGGGGCATTTATTTGGCTAAAGTAATTTCAAATGTTTTCTGAAATGTTGACATTTTTTCTTATGGATGTGAAGACCGTCTGTTAGATTTGCATGTGGTAGTGCAAATGTACTGCTGCTTGACTGAGGTTTGCCATTTTGAGTGCAAGATGAGAGTAAGCAAGCAGGGATACAGGAGGCTAGCTTTTCCTGGCAAGGCCAAGCTCCTCAAGGTAAGAGGCCACTCTATGAAAGTTGGCACAGAGGTCCAAAGAGTCCATTCTTTATTGGTCTCCTGAACAACCATCCTTAAGTCACAGAATATCAGCCTCAGGTCCTTCTTGCAAACCTGTCTGCTCTGCAAACATCTTTCCAGAGGATCTGATGTAATGGTGGCATTTGGCACCTCTGGCCACATCTTAACACCTCTTAAAGTCCTCTTGCCACCGTCTCCCTCCTTGCTGTAGAAGAGACCTCTCTATTGGAATGGAAATTATGGTGAAGCAACTTCTGAGTGAAAATAAAATGCAAATATATGATACTGTGAGCATTATCTAGTGAGTATACAAATAAGCATCACCATCTGTGATAGTTTTTCAAATGTGATTTTTAGGATCTGTTTTATTTTTTGTTTTCAGTGAAGCACAAAAACTGAAAGTTGTAGGGAAATCTGGCCTGAATAATTTGCCATCAGTATATACATTTCTTCTTTATAAACAACATTCACTTATATTTCATTTGAGCACTTTCCTCTTCCCATTCCTTTCGTCAAAGAAAATCAGTTGATTGGAGGGAAAGGATGCTTACTGTGAGAGCAAATCGGCATGGTATTTTGCAGATCAATATTTATTTTTCTCATTCAATGCATATTTTATTGTTAATTGGATGTTGGGCTGTTCCTGTTTGGAAATATGCAAATATTTCTGAACTTTTTACAGAGAAGTAATAATAAAACCTAATTTTAAAAAATGCATTTCAATATATGTAGAAAAACAAATCTAGTTTAGACTTTGGACAGATGGTCCGATTTGGTGCAGCTGAAAAATAGCACAATTAAAACCTAAATATTGTATGTTTCTACACTGCATGAGTCAGAGGTCGAATGTAGGCATTTATTTTTAATTTTGCCAGAAGATCTTGTCTAGTGCACCATATAGAGCAAAACTAAGGAAGATTAATGCATATTCCTGACTAAGTATGATTGGAACTTTCTGCTGGCATTTATACATAGGTTTAAATTCATTAAAATATAACTATCTAATATTTGTTTTATATGACTGAATTAATTGCATTTGTAAATGTTAACACTCAATGACAGGTCTACACAAATCACCTCATTAAAATACAAGTACACTATGTGCCTGAACTCTTAATTTTAACTTGTTTTCAGATAACATCAACATACCTGTTGATGTTAAAAACATTAACCTATTCAGAAATTTACTTATTATTTCCGGTGTATCCTTTGTTACCAATAAAGGAATTATTAATGAAACAAAGAATCAAGGAGTCAAAAAAATGGTTGGACTTTGAATGACAGCTATCAGCAGTAGAAGAATGTGAAGATATAGTTTGGTAAATGATTTTTCTTGTCCTAATTGAGAAAAGAATGGATGCAGCATGCAGAAGTTTAAAGGCTTTCAAGATTGCAAAAGCTATCAGGGAAAAATATGAACATCTTTCTGTTCACTCTTTTATGATCTTGGGACCAAAGAAAGATAATCTAAAGCAGGATTTAGTTACCATGACATTTTGGTGGCAGCACTTTTTATGAGATACCCTCTTTTCTTGCATGCAGGTGATTCCCGGCTTTCCGCTTTACTACCTTCCTAAGCTGTGTTTCTGTTGCACAGTCTGGCATGTATAAACTCCCAATTTGTTTGTTTCATTGGTTTTTCCCACCAAAGGCATCAAAAAAATCCCCCAAATCCCACCTCTCCCTAAATCTCACTGATGTTTCCAACTCTATCTCTTTCTGATTATCCTAGAAGTTTTTCAGATGAGAAGCTGTGTTTTCTCCAAGTATGTTAGTCTTTTGTCTAGGAAAAAATACAGTCGATTCCAAGAGTACCTTCTGTGTCTCCTGAGGTTTGGTAAAAGTGTCAATAAGCCCTCTTTCTCCATGTGAGTGATATTTACCAGTTAGGCAGATGATCACATGCTCTGAATGAACACATGCTGCAGAAGAAATGCTGGGTATTTAGGTTAGAAGGGAGAACAGTAAGACTCAGATTCAAAATTATTAGCCAAGACCTCCTTCTTAAAGAAGATGCCTAGGGAATTATAATGCCCAAGAAGTACATGCAAACAGATTTCCAATTGCTAACTCCTGCTCCAAAGACAACCACTTTTTTATTGCTTGACACTCAAAATACCTAGCTTGAAACTTTGAAAATGCTGAACTGCTTTGGGGCTTCAGACTTTACTGTATTCTTATTTCTAACCTTATACTTGGATTTTACAAGCCAGATACTTTTCATTGTGTCCACTGATAATACTAAACAAATACAATTTAAATGATATGTGATAAGTGTGATGTAGAGAAAGCAGTTATAGCTCATTACTACAATCTCACAGCTCTGCTTTAAAGCTAAATAGGTCAGTGTAGACAATGTGCTAATTTAGATTCTACCTACATATCTACCAAACTGCTTAAAATTTGCAGTATGCTTGCTTGTTTTATTTATAAAATTTTCCTGTCTAAGGAAATGTCTTTGATCAGCTGGAAGAATGGAATAAAACATTCAAAAAAATGATTTGTGGACACAGAATTTTCAAAGAATCACTGTGTCATTAATTTACATAAAATTTCAGATTCATTTAGAAAAAAATGACAAATCTATGCTGAAAGCATGTTTGGTTAAACTATTCAAAAACCTACTGAGATAGATGGAAAGATCAAAACTGGTGTGCTGCAATTAAAAAATTCTAGACATATTCTTAATAGAGCAAAGATGCAAAGATGTCTTCATATACCATTTATTTTAAACTGTAATACCTGGCATTATTATTTATATAATTCTTACACACCCCAACAAATCTTTGTTTAGATACACTTTTCTTTTGTTTCTGAAGCCAAAATTATGAACTGGCATTTTGCAATGGTCCATGGAAAGCAGAAAAAGTCTTTGATGCATGTGATTCTGCAAAACTATGTCATGCATGATTTTTGTGAAAGATTATGATTGATAAGCTTTGAAGGTCTAATGTTCCACACAAATATTGGGAACTCTAGAAATATTCAATAGGTTCCAATTGTTTAGAATCACCTCTGAGTGTTTTGTAGTGTTGTAGAGAATCCTGAATGCTAAGTCTGTTCAGAAATGTTTGGGGAGGCAATATTATTAAAAAACCCAACCAAACCAAACAAAGCACATAACAAGCCCAAAGACAAAACTTGTCAAATGCATAGCTGCAGAGGGAAAAAGACCCACATCCATTGCATATTGCAATGTTGGCAGCATATCACTACTTCCTAATAATTTAATGACCTCAAAAGAAAAATAATTCATTTAGCTTTCCTGTATTTCCATGTGTTAGTTAATGTACAGTATGGCTTTCAGAACAGACTCTTTGTATTAGCTTATTGGTTTTCCCAGATTACAGCCAAAGGCATATATATGAGAGAAATAACCTTTCATGAAGCATTGTGGCATTTTCAGTTAATATTAAGTTAAGAAGTTAAAAAGACATACACAAATTTAAAGATATTTTTCTATTTATGCAGAATTATTTTGATCCATTTTGAAGCTGAAATACTTTTTAGTTTATCTCAGTCAGTTAATTCATGCCTATTATGCTAATTTTCCCTTCTGAATACTTATTTACATTTGGACCACTAGGGCACATAAACCAGATTTGTGATTGTTTTCCTTTAAGAGATAGTTTATTACAGCTTTACTGCCCATGTTTTCATACTGAATTGACTGTAAGAAACCAAAGAAATCTGAAGAGTTTGGTTTGTTCATAAGAAGCGAAGAGTTGTTGACTGATATCCTAAAAAATAATCTGCATTTTTGGGGCATGTTTTTTAATCAACTCTGTGGAATACAACAGTGGCTTCAAGTGGTGACATGTAAGACATGTCTCATTAGGATCATGAATTTACCTAATATCAAGTATAATTCTTTTTTCTTTTTAAAGCACTGTAGACATGGGTGGGTCTCTTCAATTGCTAATAACATCATATCTTTAAATTGTCTTTTGTCTTTCACCTGAAAGGATCCTACTGTACCACGCTAAATTAAAAATCCTGCCACTGGCCGGAGCTGGCCCTGTCAGCAGCACTGGTAGAACCTCTGTGGTAACACATATACAAAAGGGTAAAAGCTGCTGCACAGCAGCTGTGAGAGAGGACTGACACAGTGTGAGAGAAACAACCCCACAGACACCAAGGGCAGTGAAGAAGGAGAGGGAGGACTCCTTCATGAACTAGAGTTGAGGTTCACTTGCAGCCCGTAGAGCAGATATCCTGCAGGCTGCAGAGGGCCCCATGCCAGGGCAGATGGATGTGACCTGAGGGAAGGTGCAGACTGTGGAGAGGAGCCCATGTAGGAGCAATTTTTCTTTCAGGACCTGTGACCCCAAGAACAACCCACATTGCAGCAGTCTGTTCCTGAAGGACTGCACCCTGTGGAAAGAACTCACACTGTAGCAGTTCCTCAGGAACTGCAGCCCACAGGAATGACCCATTTTGGAGAAGTCTGTGAAGGACTGTCTACCATGGGAGGGATCCCATGCTGGAGCAGGAGAAGAGCATGAGTGAAAAAGAGCAGCAGACACAAAACATTATGAATTGATCACAACCCTTCTTCTCCACTCTTCTGCACCACTCAGGGGAATGAGGAGGTAGAATAGTTGGGAGTGAAGTTGAGCCTGGGAAGAAGGGAGTAACTGACAAGCAAACGCACTGTCTGTACCTTGACCTGTGCGCTTTGTGTAGCATTTCCACCCCTTGCCCTGTTGAGGAGGGGAGTGATTGGCTTGTTGAGCACCTGGTTTCTAGTCAAGGTCAATCATCACATCCCTTTCTTCATTGTCTTCGTGTTAAAAACAGATGTTTTCTGGATGGTGCTATAGAAGTGGGGAAAAATAAGAAACTCAGAATAAATCCAGGGTTTGCAAAACCTTCCAGGTAAAATACCCAAGCTGCTTATGTGAGACTCATACTCCATGGAGTTTTACAGAAATAGCAATGTAGTAGGGTGAGGAAGCGATGTTATCTGCAAACTCTTTGAGCTTGAAGAGCCTTGGCTCTGGAGCAGGATGACAGAAACTAGCGCTTACAATTCAAGTAATCATGTATGAGAAATGAAATGTCAGTGGACATTGTTTCTTTCATGCTTATTTGAAAAAGAAATGGCAGGATGGGGTTTCTGCCTGGAGTTTAACTCCTGACTTGTGTCTATCTGAAATGATGTGCAGAGCTCTTATATGACTGTTGACCTCCTGCCTCTAGAAAATCACAGATCAAACACTGGATTAATGTTTTAAATGAGTTAGAGATGAAAAGCACTGGATGAGACTTGTGGTGGGATGTAGGAGGAGACTAAACTTTGTGCAGACCTATGGTTTGCTCCCTGGGAGAGAGCCCAGCTAACCAAGACACACAAGAGTAATAATCAATTTTTTAGTGTTTCTGCATTGCCCTAAATGTAAAGTATAAGAATGAGAGAATCAGATGAAACTTCTTTTCTAGCCTAAGAGTGAGTATCCACAGCTGGAAGACTTTTCTTTGAGGGCCTGGTCTTTGTCTTAGAAGTGTTAATATATTCCATGGACTAATACAGACAGTAAATGGATGAAAGTAGAAGCAGTCCAGTAACTATAATTATCTCTCTTTGAGCTTAAGGACAGCCAAAAGAGACTCCTTTTCATTTGTGCTCCAGCTGAGGCCAGCAGTCTGTGCTTCAGGGTTTGCCACATTTGCCAAGGGTACCCAAACATATTTCCTGTATCCAGCCCTGGTTTGCACACTGTCATATGTGAAAGCTCACTAAGTGAGTGAATCCAGCTAAGTCCTGTAAGTATCCCTAGCATCACAGCAGGCTTTATGCAAGAGGTGCATGGATGAGATAAACCCTACACAAACTATTTAAAGATGCTTTACAGAACATTATCATACTGTAGAAGTGATCCTGCACTGACAGTAGAAATTATTATATGCACAATTGTTCTATTCCTTTGTTGCCAGGTCTTTTTTTGGGGATATTAGGAAGATGTTCTTACCTAGAAGAGGTACAGCCTGAAATCTTACTGCAACCATAAATTTTTTTCTTCATGGCTGCAATCCTTACTGAGGAAAGCAACTTAAATCAGTATCTCTTCCTGTAAGTCATGATCAAGCCATACCCTTACTCTGTGAAGAGGCAATCTGTCAGAAAAAAATATGTGAATAACATATATGAACTTTATTTTCCAAACATTCCTCATATTCTTTAAATGTTCAAACCTAAAATAAACACCATGGCACCACTTTTCAGCTTGCTACTTCAAGAAACAGCCCTAATTGCAGTGACAAAATACCACATCAGAAAGCATAAGATTTGTTAAGGAAAAAACATAAATTCCCATTTTATTGTCTTTCTGATAGCAAATCTAATAGAAGTCCTGGAGAAATTCTTAAAGCACCTAAATTTTATGTGTGCTCCAATAGCTTTTCTCTTCCCCCAGGGAGAAAAATCTACCTCAGTAAGAGATAGTTGTGGGTCTTGAGACTTATTGTTAGTTCAAATATAAATCACCTTTTTTTATATGCGACAAGAAATCAAGTTCTAGTCATTTTTATATGTGAAGTTTTGAATTTGATAAGTGCACAAACCAGAGTCCAAGGGTAGTTTATAAACTCTTACTTTAATAAGTTGAATAAATTGCTTTATACTTTTAAACCACTAGAGAATTTTGATGTATCGAATATGTACTCTATCCTTCTTTTTCATCTCATCATTGTATTCCCTCCTGAATATTATGGTTTCCGTTGTCTTCAGTACACAAGTATTTGCTGGTGTACTCAAATTAACAATATTTTGGTTAAGTGTATGTTTCTCAATAAGCAAGCTTAATCACCTCACACGTTTATTTTTACATGCAGCTCACAAAATAACATTTATCTGCACATAGTTTTGCTGGAAAGTTGAATATCAGTCAGCAGTGCCCTGACAGCCAGGAGGGCCAACCCTGTTTGGGGGGCCTCAGGCTCAACATCACCAGCTGGGCAAGGGAGGGGATTGTCCCGCTCTGCTCTGCACTGGGGCGGCCTCACCTCGAGTGCTGGGGGCAGTTTTGGGTGCCACAATATAAAAAAGACATAAAGCTATTTGAGAGCGTCCAAAGGAGGGACACAAAAATGGTGAAGAGGCTAGAAGGGAAGCCTTATGATGAGTGCTTGAGGTCACTTGGTCTGTTCAGCCTGGAACATTGCAGTCTACAACTTCCTCATGAGGGGAAGAGGAGGTGCAGACACCAGACACTGATCCCTTCTCTCTGCTGACCGGTGACAGGACTCAAGGGAATGGCATGAAGCTGTGTCAGGGGAGGTTTAGGTTGAATATTAGGAAAAAGTTCTTCACCAGAGGGTGTTTAGGCACTGGAACAGGCTGCCAGGGAACTGGTCACAGCACCATTCTTGACAGAATTCAAGAAGTGTTTGGACAATGCTCTCGCGCACATGGTGTGACTCTTGGGGATGGTCTGTACAGGGTCATGAGTTGGACGCAATTATCCTTGTGGTTTCCTTCCCACTCAGAATATTCTATGATTCTATGATTATATTAACTTAAAAATTATGGAACATGTCGTCTTCTAGTAATACAGATTATGCTCAAATGAAGAGGAATCCTTGTATTCTGTTTGGTTTTGGTTGTTTGGGTTTTCTTTATATTTCCACCTTATTTCAGGAACAGAGGGAAATATTCTGAACTTTCCCTTTCCTGGATCCTGAATCTGGATATATTTTATTTCAATCAAGGTACTGGATATTATCATGGCTATGGAATGGTCCCATGGCCATTGCAGATAGTAGCAGAATCAGGCTGCTGTCACTGTGGAGGGAAGTCTGGATCTGACCAGCAGAAGCAGTAGAAGCAACAGACCCAAATTTTCACAGCTCACCAGTCCTTCTCTTCCCCTTCTATGTATATCATTATTTTTCCTCTTCCTTGCTCCTTCTCATGGCAGAGGCAACTTCACTCCAGCCCCAGACCACCTCTTTATCCTTGTGTTATCACAATTTACCAACAATACCAAAAAAGCTCAGAAACGACTCTGTGAAACACAGCGATATATTCTATTTATCCTGAAATGGGCAGTGAGTGGAGATGAAGGTACCTTCTCAATGCTGTAGACACCCATTCACCACAGCTCTGTGCTCAATTTGGGTCCTACAAGGTCTGACGACAGCAGGACCGTGCTTGCATCTCTCAAGGTAATTAATCTTTCCTGTCAGACAGTACTATTTTGACTCAGCTATACAGATATGTGTAATAAACCTGTTGCGGTGACCCAGCCCACTCTGGGGCTGTGGCAAGAAATCCTCTTCCAGGCTTGAGTGACAGGCTTCTCCTAGGACACATTATACTCCCAGTTCTGTTTCTTTGATTGATTTGTTGTTCTCCCTGCCCCTTTATCCCTTATATGTCTGTACCCTAGAAAGTTTTCCCTTCCCCACTTCTCCGTTACCTCTCATACCTTAGTCCCTCTGTCGCAGTATCCCTATTGGTTCCCTTGCCCTGGTCCCGTCTCTGTACCGCCCTGCACCCTGACACCGTCTGTCCCGATGCTCTGCTTGCCCCTTGGACATATATAAGTCCTGAAGCCTATCCTCCCTCATGTTCTTGGCCCCTTAGTACCCTCCGTGATGGGGCTATAATAAAACCTCTCGTGGAACACCATGCCAGGACCCTTCCCGACTCTTTTGTCGTCTGCCTGCGAGTGTGTGAGTGCCGGCTGTTTCTCTGGCTGGGATGGATGCTGTCTGCCTTCGCTCCTGTGAGAGCCTGACCCTCTTTGAGCTGCTCCCTCCAGGGAGCCACCCTTACAGAGGCTCAACAAATGGGAAGGGACGGGAGTTTTGGTCCATCCGAGCTGGCCAGCTGGAGCGCAGCGGCCCCACCGGAGTGGAGACAGTTCCGGGAGGGTCGTGGCACACCTCATCGGAGCACGCCGCGACACAAATCCTTGTGGCTTACAATTCTCTGCTGCCATGGTGCGAGGGCAGAGGGGCNTACGGAAGTTTTGTTCCATCCGAGCTGGCCAGCTGGAGCGCAGCGGCCCCGCCGGAGCGGAGACAGTTCCGGGAGGGTCGTGGCACACCTCATCGGAGCACGCCGCGACACAAATCCTTGTGGCTTACAATTCTCTGCTGCCATGGTGCGAGGGCAGAGGGGCCATCAAGTACCATTACACGGTGTATGTCAGAGTGCTTGTAGTGGCACTACAAGGACAGGGTCAGGACAGGGATAATGAGGCCCTTGGACTCCCACAAAATTACCTAACCCACAATCATGATCCTTTCCCTTCACAGTGCGCATGGCTTTTAGCTGATGCTACCTGTAACATGAGCCCCTCAAAGGAGGCTGATGAAGAAAAGGCAACCAGACAGAAGAATGACCAAAGGGAAAAAAACTGTGGGAAGTTCTCCTCGTCAGGATCCTTTGTGTTTTATTTCTGGAAGAGGCTTGATTGACCTGGCAGTCAGCCACAGCCATGGCTGACGCTTGAATACAGCCCTCTGTGCTTGTCTGTGCTTCCAAGGTGCAATCTGACATTCCTGTATGGGGATGTACAGGTGGAGGTGGGATAAACATTCAGGAAATGTGCAGCTCTACATCTCTCTTCTACCAATCTTCCTCTATTTCTCTTGAAGGATGAAAAACAAGTAAAAAAAATTAAAAAACCAAAAAAGTTTGTCTCAAATGACTAAATTTTCTGATATTCCCAAGTCAAGATGAAGTGGCTACCTAAGTGTGATTTACTTCCCCCCACGCAGCCAGGGACCTCAGCCCTGACCTGCAAAGGCCACCTTCCACAAAAGCAAAAGTATAATTATACTTCCGTGCTACTTCGGTCACAGACTCTTTCGGAGGCTGTCACCTGTGTAGACATGTGTTTATTTTGACATTATATTTTTGTGATCTTGTCTGCTGTGTAGTTGGAAAGAAGGAAAAAAAAGTTTAAAAAAATAGAAGAAATTTCAGTTCAGTTTATTCAACTGCCACAACAAAGTGTCTTGAAAAGCTTATCGTGGCTCTAAGGTTTCCTGTGAATCCTGTGTTGTCAGTAACCTTGCTTCTACACTTTGAGATATGGAATAATATACATGAATTGTGAACTTAAGGTGTTGTAAACAAGTGATAAACAGTTTAAATGAAGGGAGTAAAGATGGCACACAGATTCTGCTCTTTTCAAATGTGGAAAATATTGCAGCTCAAACTAGATCTGCCAGTCAGTGGCCCTAAGTCACTTGGTAAATCTGCAGCCTAAATATAGCTGCAGCTGGGCCACTTTTGCTGTGACCCTGCCAAATCTTATTATTTATAAGTTTGAATGTTTAAAATGTACAGGTGCCCATTAGTGTTTGGGCCTCTCTTCTGCAATTAAAGGCAGAAGGACATACAAAAGTTCTTTAGAAGCTACTACATTTCTATGTATGTTTCATTTTCAGGTCATTGCAAGATGTAATGAACACCAATTATCTTTAGTAGCTCTGGAACAACAGGGCAGTCTGACATCAGCTGCAGTAATTCATGACTGGAGATAGACGATAACAATTTCTCTCCAAGTAATGAAACCAACTAGTATCAAGACAAATTTTAAATTTTACTGACTTACTTATTTTCTTTAGAAAGCAAACTCTTACAGGAAAAGGTTTTGCAAACCTCTTTTCAACCTTGTTACTTGAGTCCAGAC
>VYZQ01009026.1:59375-77740 GCA_013400655.1 Mystacornis crossleyi
GGTTATATTGTTCTCGTCTCCCAACAGGCAAATGTTACTATCTATTTAATGCTATATTTTCATTAAAATGAAAATTTAACTTTGCAAGTATGGTAAAGCTATTCTGGATGCAGCGCCTTCTTTGCTCTATTTATATATTTCAAATGTATTTAATTTAAAATAACTTCATCTTTCTAACTATATTTAAGCTAAAAATAGAGAAGATGGGAATTTTCTGAAATTAGGCTGGCACTGGCGTTTAGTGTGATAACACCTTATCTCTGAGAATTGGGTCGGAACACAGCTTAAATTACACAACTTTGATTGCTTTTTAGGAAGCTGTTTTGTTGATTTTGCTCTGGTGTCACAAAAATGTCTCAGGCACAAATAGGGATCCTAAGGAAGAGGGACTGAACTGACAAAACACCCACAGTTTCTGCCCCACACCAGCTGTTTAAAATACACTGCAGGGTTGCATAATCTGTAGCAGTTCGGCTCTGCTGTGTGTGTGCCCCAGCACAACTTCTAAATGGGTTAATGGGGGCAGGCTCCTTCAGAACAGGTACCTTGTCTGACAGACTTGCATGAGAAATAGGAGCTCTGTCTAATCAACACTGTGTCTAGTTTTAGGCATTGCTATTACTCTCTGACTTTCACGAGCATCCCTGATAATTTATTAATTAAAAAATGGAACACATACAATTTGTGAAATTTAGAAAAAAAAGAAGTATATTAAAACATTGCTCCAGGCATGTTTTGCTGCATGTAAATCTGATTTGTTGACATCCCATGTAACATAACCAACCAATGTACTTCAGCCCAATACTTTGCTATCTTCCAGTATAATTAATTTCCAGTGATGTGTGTGCATCCAAACAAGAAGCAGAAAACGATCAGAAGGAATGAACTTGTCTGAGTATATTCAGAGAGTATACATGAAAAACCATGAGCAGTAACCTTATGCTTCCCTACTACCAAAAGTTCATCAAGATTAGTAACTTTAGCAGAGCTTAATTAACAGCTAGGGAAAATGTAACCTGGGGTGAGGTGAAGGCAAACTGATTAACAGAAACTTTTTGTTTCTTAATTATGCTTTGTATTATTCTCTTTTAGATTCTTCTCACCTACTGATGGGCAAACTGCATGTAGTTTAGTATTCACATTGTGTTCAAATAAGTCTCAGGCATTCAGAAGCTTATTCCAAAACTGCCTTAACATTCCTACTCAGGTAGACTGCAAACTTTGTATAAGAAAATTTCATTTCCTGTAATTTTTTGTGTGGTTGGACAATTTGAGTACAGCTTTTATAATCTCTTTTTGTGAGTCTTCTTTTACCTGAGTTAGATTCCAAGAGCAAAGATGAAAAATGATAAAAACAGACAAAAAGCCATTTGAGATGTAAAAATGCGGGTGTTTCAATTGAAATTGGGGTAGTCACTAAAGATTTAAGCTGAGTAAGCTTATTTAAACTCTTTGAGGCTGTTATTCAGATCTGACCTTCTGGCTTCCTTCACCTCTGGGTGTGTGGCAGCACATGGAGACATGCATGGAGATGGCAGGTGTTCAGCTTAGCACTTACTAGACATGGCTGCAAGAAGAAGCCAGGCAGAGTGACTCGCCTGTGGTGAACAAATGGAGAGGGTGATAATGCTCTTCCACAACCGGACCGAGATCTGAACCAGAACTAGGTCACTGCAGCTTTGTTTCAGGAACAATTAATTTGCTGGAGCATCCCCAGGTGACACTGGACAGTGCAGTGACAACACCATCAGCAAGAGTGGCAGTTGCTGCTCCTCTTCCTGGCATCACAGGTCTAATGAAATACTTGGAGAAGGATCTGTAAGGAAGGCATGCTCTCCCCCTTCTTCCTCAAGCTGTGTCAGGAGAGGTTTAGACTGGACGTTACAAATAATTTCTTCGTTGAAAAGTTTGTCAAACACTGGAACAGGCTTCCCAGAGAAGTGGTAGAGTCACCATGCCTGGACCTATTTATAAGACCAGTAACTGAGGTGCTTCGGGACATGGCTTAGTGGTGGGTTAACAGTGGTACTTGAGGTCTTAGAAGTCTTTTCCAACCTAAATTATTTTCTAAATCTATGATTCAATGATTCTATTCTGCTTAGTTGTGTATCTTGTAGCTTTGTTTGATGGTAACTTTGCAATCCATGCTTATACATATGTGCATTTCAACAAAGAAGTATCTCCAATTATGTGAGAAAAAAAGGGATACATTTGCGACTTTACCTCTCTCCCCCTTACTGTGAATATCTCACAAAACAAAATATCTGTCAAAAAACTTATAGATTCCTGTTCCAGTCCTTCCAGGTATGATGAACAGTGACCTTGCTCCTGCAAAAACCAAACTTTTCTGTGCAGGAGCGTCATGACACATTTTATTACCTTTCCTTTAGGAAAGTCAGTCCCAACTGCCTTCTCTAAGTAGACCCAAATGACAATAGAGAACAAAAAGAGCTCAAGGCTGAAGCTGATTCACTCAGCAGGTTTGAATAACTAATAACTACATGAAAAACAACAACAACAACAAAACAGTCATAATTAAAAAAACAACAACAACAACAACAACAACAAAAAAAAACAACAACAAAAAACACCAGCTTGTTTCTAGTCTGGTATTGGAAAGGAGAAACCCTGAATTCACTGTGTAAATGTGGGGGATTGGTATTTGCTCATTTCAACAATGAGAAGAGGTGTGGTGGTGATTCTGTGGCAGCAGTATCTCTGGTTACATTTAGTTAATGCAGGCAACCTGCATCTACTTTTCTCTTACACCCTGAAATCTGACAATTATTTACAGATTAGTCTGATACTATGGCTATGGGTTTGTTTTCATTAGATGATTATTTTTAAAGGGAAATAGCTCAAATTTTCTAAAAAGACTATTTGTTTGCTTGTTGTTTTAAAATTAGAATTATATTTTTTAGAGGAGAAAAGGTACCTTTAAATATACTCAATAGCTTATCTAACTAAGGTAACCAAATAGGTTTTCCATCCAAATAACCAAACTACTGTCTGGGAGCTGTAGCTTCCTAGGAGAGCAATGGAAGTTCCCAAATCTGTGGATCTGCCCTCTCTGTGGTGCCATCAGCACTCACATCTCCCTACACCTATCGGATCACCCCTTCCAAGCACTCCTTCCACAATCTCATTCTACTGATATCTTAAGGTCAGCAACTTCTATAAAAAAAGCAGAAGTCCAATTTTCACATGAGTAATGCTTTGAAGGTATAGAGAAATAAATGTCACATGCATCTTTATCACANNGAGAGCAATGGAAGCTGTCTTTGCTGTATCAACTTAATTAAATGTCGGCAATGCTTTCACAAGAGCAGGACCAGGATGGCAGCTGAGGCAGGCAGAGAATTCTGGATTAAAAACAGTCTCCACAGTTAATTAATGGGATCTGCCAAAAGCACTGAGCACTTAGCCTCTTGTTGCAGTAGAGCTGTAGCTTCTGTGAGTGAAGGACTAAGAAAATAAGGGACCAATATTTAAAATGTATGAAAAGTGTATTAATTATATTTAAGAAAACCCTACCACAGTTCAGAACCCTGCCTGATGCCATTGTAGATCTCTGAATAGAATGATCAAGGTCTCACTTATTAACTTTCCTCTGCTGGGGCACTTTTAACCCAGAAAGACATATTTTTAGGATGACTTGTAAATTCCCTGGTGAGTCTGAAGGTGGGGATGGAAGGGAGAAACTCCCTATTAGAATTGCTAGAACTTCCCTTTTTATGTATATATCTCTCAGCCTAGAGGAAGAAGAAGCAGTTCAAACAAACTCTTCTCTGACTATTTTATTTCAGCACATTTGTGACCAAGATAAGATCATTATCTAACAGCTTGGAGTGAAGTTGAAGCTATAGAGTTGTTTTTAATAAGAAAAAATAGTTATAATTTAATGTAATCTATGTTTGTGAAATAGCTGTGATATATTTCTCAGACTCTGAGCCATAAGGCAGAAAGGACACTTTCAAGCAAATTATTCAACAGGTCAGATAAAATGGCTATTTTAAATTGCATTGCTTTGGGAGTGGCACTGCTATAGAAGGAACTTTAGAGTACTGAAAAGTGCTTATTTTGAGAGGAAAGTAATTAAATAGCTTGCTTAGGGTAGCCATGCATTTTCTGTCAAGCAAAGATTTAAATCAACATTGAATATTTTTTCTTGAAGGCAGGTTCTAGGTCAAACAATAATGCCCTTGGTGCCAAGAGTCTCTGGTGAGAATGGTGAAAAAATTATGTAGTCTCTTTGGTTTTTGCCTTAAAATTCCCAAATACAGTAGGACACAATGACAACTAAAGCTGAAAACTTCAGCTAAGTGTCCCACAGGTACAATTCAGACCCTTTTGTAGTCTAAAACCAGAAAATATCATTGTATCTGCATACTGAATGTAACCGTGACTGTGTAGATCTCACCATTTTGCCAATAAAGCAATGCCGTTTTTCACTTTGCAAAACTCTCACCTCTTGTCAGGAAGCGGGGAGCAGCACAAACCAGGCTAGATTCCAGAAAGCTCATGATAGGTATAACTGTGTCCATGTCTGCAGTAATTTTCTCACAGCTCTCCATATGATCTTGTGAGTCTCTCTGCACGAGAAGCTTTGTGGGAGCCTTGACTGTGCCTCATGAAAACCCTAGCAGTGTGACCTAGTACATGATCTCTGTGATGCAGAACAACAAGAGAGAAAATGAGAATTTGGGCAAAAATCTTGTCTTCCGTGTTCATGTCCTCCGGATGTTGGAACTTTTATATTCTGATTTCGTGGTATATTTCTGATTTACGTGTGTCATAGAAGTGATGCAAGATTGCCCCAAACCCTAAACACACCAAACTCAGGATAATGATTTAAAGATGTTTGCTTTTTTTCTATTTTATTCTTTTTCTGCAGGATTTTTTTTGCCCTTCAGGAGAGGAAAACATGGCCCGTGAACACAAAAACTAATGTATTCTTAGATTTAGTGGATATTTTTTGTTTTGTGTTAGTATCCTACTCCATATGTACCACAATTGCAAGCTCTCATGCTCAGACCTGGTGCTGAAGCACTAAAGTTCCACATTTTTGAGTCTTTTATTTGGGATTTCCCTTCCAGGAGTAAAGGGCGGCAAGTCCTTAGTGCCCCCTGCTGTCTTCTGGTCTCATATATTGATTTTCTTTACTTTGTGACCTTAGGGTCTGCTTTGACCTTTTGCCCTTTCATATGGGAACTTCTCTGCAGAAACGGTTGTGATGGGAATGTGATTAGAAGGCAAGGCCAGTCACCCATTTTCTAGTTAAAGCTTCCTTTTTCGTGGCCTGCAGCTATATCTTGACTCTATTGGCTTGGATATGTGAACACTGGAAGTGATGGTGAATGTCCACTGGCAGATACCTGGATTACTGCTGGTTATTAATTGTTCCTCTGAAATGATTGTGAGTCAGAGGTACTGCTTCTGACTTTTCCAGTCATGAAAGGGAATGTTATCTGGCACCCCTCATTTCAGTTAATAGTGATCTAAAATACTGTAGGTGAGGTCCAGATGATGCCTGGTACAGGTTTTTTACTTGCTTGTACAGATTAAAGAGCAGCACGATGGAACATCTATTTAAAAGAAAAGCTTGCATGAATATATAAGCAAATGCTGCACTGTGCCAAGCCACACCCACCTCTCAGACACTGTCAAATAGTTTGGAGGGGACTGTTGGTTTTGGGTTTTTTTGAGAAACAATGCATTTGTCTTTCCACATAAATCACCTGCAGAGAAATTAAGAAAAAGGAAGAAAAGGAAAAAGCACCTCTTAAACAAAGCCGCGTAAGCCTATATTAGGCATCAAACTGGCTAATTGCTGCTGAAGTATTTCCCTGCGATATATATATTTTGAGCAACCACCAGAAATACGAGGACTTAATAAGTAACAAGAAGAGAATTTATACAAAAAACAGACATAACAAGGCAAAGTTAATTCATCACAACTTTCACATAAGCCTTTGTTGGGCAGTTGGCCAGGCCCATCACATTATCTGTTTGACTCAGTGAGTCACTCCAGCTAATAGAATTTTGCCCCGTGTTTGTTGTTGCCATGGCAATGCAATATTATCAGGCATGTCATGTTCACAGATCAGTAGCAGCGGCGCTGCTGCAGACACACAACAGCTTTCAGCCTTTGACCATAAACAGGAATTCACTCCACAGTCAGTCTGTCAAAAAGGAAGTCGGCTGTGGTGAAGAAGCCCTAGTGCCAGTACTACTAGCCTTTTCCTTTTTCCTTTGTGAGCGCGTTGCCATTATCATTAAAATAACCTTGAGTCGTCATGAATTCATTCATTCACAAACATTGTCAAAGAAGGTGCAATAGTTCAAGAGAATCCAGAGGGTCAAAGAGAGGACTAGTTTTAAATCTGTGCCTATTGAACCTGGAAATGACATAGTCTGTTAGATATAATCTTATTCTTACCATAGCAAATCAAGCTGTGTTGACTGGCACCAATGTCCAAGTCAATTCAGCACCATGAAAGGTTACTAGGAGTAAAGAGGTCATATCCTTTGTGGTATTGCTTTGAGAAATAAACTTAGGCATGTGTGGGAATATTTTACAAAGAATAGCTTTTTCAGCAAAAGTGAAAAACAAATCCTGTCAGGAATCTATAGAGACTGCAGGTATTTTCTGACATAACCATATTTAGTGTTTAAACCAAAGATATAATTGCTAAGCTTTTTCAATATTTTAAATGTTTAATTGAGTCATAAATATTCCACCAGATAGTTTAATTGCTTTCCAAAAAAAAAAAAAGGTTAAATATCTTTTTGAAACTGCATTTTGAAGTTGAGAATGTACTCTGTTTTGGGGCTTATATGGATTTTAATTTTCTTTCTAACAGACATATCAAATAATAATACAGAATACATGGGAAAATGTACATAGATGCTCTGAATTTAACTTGTTTGATAGGCTATGTGAGATTTACCCCCCAACGTAACTTCTTTGATATCAGCTGAGTTGTTCTGATTTACCCTGCTTTGAAAGGAGAATTAAGATTCTTGGATTTAAAGTACAGGAGAGAATTTCTGAAAGGACATACTGTTTTTTAATGCCTCTGTTGAATGGAAAGACCTGTTTAAACATTTGTTGTCACATATGTCCCAAAATGTTGTTGACAAGCTATACTGGCATTGAGAGACCCTACACAAAGTTTAGGAATGCATTTGAAAATTATTATGAGCAATAAGGGGATGATTATGCTTTTCCTTCTGTGGCTTTAGACTGGTATAACTGTACATGTGATTTTAAAGCAGTTGCTGCTGAAATGTTAGGGGAAGTTGCTCCATTCTGGTAAGTGCTGTTCCACTTTACTGCAACACTGATTCTTATGTTACGCAGCTGAGACCACCAAAGTGCTCACATTTACACTGGTGTAAACAAAAGCAGGGTTTGGTGCCTAATACGTAAAGTTGAACTTTGGGACCAGTCTTAGGATATGGTTGACAAATACAGAGCAGAAGTCCTGAGATGTAAAGCTTTTTCCCACAAGCTCTTTTCTGCTGAACAGAATGTTTCCTCTCAACGGAATGGATTTATACTTGCTATGCATTGGCATGAATCTCCCCGTGCTCGCACCATGGCACACATCCTGCAGCCTGGATTTTCTTACAGTCATAAAATAGGCTGTCTCTCCCATGTTATCCAGAGAAAATCTATTGACTATGTGGTGTATCACCAAGAGAAGTACCAGTACTGGAGTTCATTAATGGCCATGCGATTAAATTAACCCTCATCTTGAGTTGAGACTTGAAACTGTTTCTGATAACCAGGAAGGAATTATGGTAGCATTCAACCTTTGCTCTCAACTCCCGACATGAAGGGGCAGGCACAGCTTGATGAAGTCCCAAAGATTTGAAATAAAGTGAGCTTTTAACTGAATTCCATTTGCTTTAATAACATTGCTCTTGTTTTACTCGAGGGAAGCAGAGATCAGAATGAAGTGCAAGGAGGAGACAATCTCCCCTAGTTTTGGGGAGAAATGAACAGGAAAACTTCTGAAATCATGAAATGGGATGTGACCACTGAACACGCATAGGTGTTTTCCAGTCAGCCTGAAGCGTACCCATATAAGACAGAAGGAAAGCAAGGGAGGAGTAAGATACATCTATATCTATATTTTGCCTAGTCATAAAAGTGGTAACATCAGACTTAGGCTGGCTAAAAGCTATCTTGGTAAAATTGATGCAGCTCCTCTGCGTGACCATCCTTTGATCAAGTCCAGAACAATTGTCAGTCTGGCTTGAAAGGGCTCTGAACATCTCATGCAGACTCTGTATTAAGTAGAATAGAGTGTTAAACAGTGAAATGTCATCAAATTCAATAGCATAATTAAACAGGTGCAGTTTTAGTGTGTTGAGAAGGAATGAAATATACAGAGCCTGCTCTAGTAGAAATCATGGAATAAACTAGTTTTAGTTTGGATCATTACATCTTAGGGTAATGGCTTTTCTGTTTACCCCAAGGGTCAGCAGATTTCTGCCATTCAGTGGCAATCTGCAAATGCATTACAGCTAATCATGTCAGACTGGCAAAGGAAAATAAGTCATTGACATTTTAAAACTGTGTTTTTAACACATAACTTTTCTAAAGACTGTGTGATCTACGTGTGAATAAAAAATTCCACTCTGTTTGCTAGTTTTCTTCTATTGAAATGATATACACATTTTCCTGGAACTTGGCTCTACTGTAAACACCTTCAATTTTATTTCTTACATCTGCATGTCACTTTGTATTACTAGTCCAATATTTTCAAAGAAAAAGAATTTTTTTTCCCTTTTTTTCCCCTTGACTCCAACCGAAAAGGGTCCTTCTGAAAAGGTAAGTCTAGAACTTCCATAAAGGAGGTTCATCCATTTCATGAAGGAAATTCTTGTTACACTTTGTGAATAAGGTCTTACTGGAAAATATATGTGATATCCTATGGGTATTAGAATTTGCAAATGTATTATCCAGGTAGTGTGACATATATTAAACATAATCATAACTATGTGTTTTTATTGCTTGGCAGACCTGGTAGATCTTTTAGGTACCAGCAGGCACTGAAAAATGAAATTTCAAAGTCATCTGCAATGGTTCATAAGTTTGTCATAATTATGACAAAAGATGTTGACTCTGAGGAAAGGAAAATATTCAGCAAGCACTGAGAAGTTTTTTATGCAGATCTACTTGCACATCATGATTCCTATCCAGCATGTATCCTTTCCTTTAGTCTTATCTTGAAAGAGAAGTTTCTTGGAATTCCCTCAAAAATAAGAATTGTAAAATACTTAATTTTGGCTGCAGCAAATGAACTTCTCCAAATATCTTGTGGTAACAAAACAGAAATGAACTGGAAAAGGTTTACAGAAAATGATAATTTGGGGTTTGCAGCTAATCTCGATGTTATTATTTTGTATGATTTTTTTTAAACTTTAATATGAAGAGCCTTCTAGAACTGAAAAGGAAATAAAATATTGTCCATTTAAAGGCTTTCCATGAGACTTGATGCTTTATGCATTTGAATTCTGACAGTATGATCATCTATTAATAAGAAACTTAAATAGGTAAAGAAAACTTAAGTAGGTAAAGACGACTTCTCAAGACACTGTGATAGGTTGAAACTTGGTTGATGGATAAGTTGCTAACCCAATGAGAGGGCTGCTAATGCCTCTGCAATTATGTATTTATAGGGAAGCAAGCATGGGAAGTTTCTCTTTTTTTCTTGCCTCAAGGGCCGAGGGGTGGCCAGAGGTGGAGGGCCTGGACCCGGGCCAGGCCCCCCCTCATGCTCTCGGTGCAGCAGCGGTGTGGGGCCAGCCCTCCCCCCGCACCCCAGGGAGAGCTGTCCCCGCTCCGTAGGCAGTGTGTAACCGAGACCGTGTGGCCGAGGTGGCCTGAAGCTGTCGAAACCCCGCATGGAGCTGGTGGGGCATCCCTGCATCCAGCACAGCTCGTGCCAAAACCAAAGAAACACCGCACACTGCAGCCGACAAGGACACCCGTTCTTTCAAGTGAGCGAGGAAGGAAGAGAAAAGTAAACTCACATGGGATGAAGCTGAACATGGCGACTCCAAGGTCAGAAACAGAAGGGAAGGGGCCAGACCACGTGGGATGGGAGCTAACTGACGGTGGGAAAAGAGGGTTGTCACAATTTTGGCGAGGAGCTTAAAAATGCTTCTTGCAAAACCATAGAAAAATCTTTAATCCATTTGAAAAAAACTTGGGAGGATGGGAAATTCTTGTGCAGCCTGTGACTTTAAAGAAAGGCCCATGCCAGGCCACATAGAAGTTGTGAGAAGCTGTTAGAGATTCGAAGCAGAGAACCTTTGCTTTCAGGCTGAGATAACCCATCCTGAAAAGACTAAAACCTNGATTCGAAGCAGAGGACCTTTGCTTTCAGGCTGAGATAACCCATCCTGAAAAGACTAAAACCTCAGGGTTTTTTTTTTTCTGTGGCCCATGACTTGGCAGTGTGGAAAGACTTTGAAAGATTCATGACAGAGGTACCTTTTGCACTTCAACAGACTGCTTTTCCGGGCGGACTGTTGGTTTGTGAATATTCTGTGGTGCCGCAGAAGAACCTCTTTTCCTTAAGCACAGAAAGACTCTTAAAAATGTGCAACTCTGACTAAAATCCCATGTTTTGTTTTGTTTTTTTTTTTCACTTGTGAGACGCTTGTAGTAAAAAGGAGGCACTGGGAAAGAAAGGTGTTTAAAGGTTTGCTTTGATTTCTTATAATTTCTTTTTTCACTTTTCATTCTGTTAGTAATAAACTTTTCTTTATATTGCAACTTTCTAAGTGTGGACCTTGTTTTGCCCCAAAGTTCCTTTATGTTTTCCTCAATAAACGCATATTACCCGTAGCATATAACTGGATTTCATGTGTTTGGTGTTTAAACCAGTGTCAAACCACGACAGACACTTTCAAGAAATGCAGAAAAATTCAGATACAATTATCTGAAAAGACAAAACAATGTGTAATGAGTACCTGGGTAAGTACAAAAAGTCACCTCTTTGTCTTATGTAAGTAAAATAATGACATATTTATCTGATTAACTGTTACTTGGAAACATTTTCTTGTATGTCTTTTGTCAGAGGTCATTAAGAAAGCTTCCTGAAAGGTATAGGTAGTGGAACCTTTGGTTAAGCTCCTACTTCGTACATCTGATTATGCTGAGATATTCAGATGTTTAGCATGTGGTATGACAGAAAATGATATATTTGTGATCTAGACTTAAAGGATCTTGACTGAAGTCAAAATGGTTATCATACCAAGTGAAATCAACAGTCTTACTGAAAACTATGGCAAAGTTCCCATTGACTCTAGTGATCCCACAGTTTTCAACTATGTAGTTTAACCTTTAGAACTATGGTAATGCCACGCTGACCTCTAATCATGCATGTGGAGTTCCTTGTTTTTCTAGACTTGGTGTTCTTATATTGAGAATAAACACCACAAACCACCAAAAAATGACAGCAGCAAATAGTAGGGGAAAGAAAGCATGGAAAATGATTGGTAGCAAAGGATTTGAGAGAGAACAAATGATCCAAAACCTTTGGCAAAAAGATGCATGAGAAGACAATAAAGAAATTTAAAAGGAGAGGTGTTGTGAAAACTAAGTAGAGAGAAGACTGAACCCTGGTTATAAGAAGGAAAGGACTCCAAATAACCCTTGAAAGCAGGCAGGGATGGATGCATAGGAGGTAGTTGAGCGTTCAGTTCTCATGCCGTGTGCAGGCTGAGCATTTAAAAATTCTACCACTTTAGCAGGTAAAGCTATTGCACAATGATAGTAAAGTTTATGTTCAACTGTTCTGAGAGCTTTTTAACATTCACAATGGCACATCTAAACAAATCATCGCACTTTTAATGAAAATCACTGTGATGTTGATCTGTGCTTTGTTTCAAATGTTCTTGTTAGTTCCTAAATCAATGTACAAGACAACATTTTCAAGTGCATTAAAATGTTTTTTTAAAATGCTGTTTACCAGTGTTATGATAATGATGACTCTGTAATGCCGCACAAATATTTATCCAGTTTATCTAAATTGGTCATTACAGTGGCAGTCCTAGAAATATTTGTAGCAATTTTATTAATAGGGCCTCATATTGTCTGCCATTTCCTTCAGACTTTCCTTGAAGCTTAAACTGGGGCCCAACTATTGCTCAAATTGAACTGAGGTACGCTTTTTTTTTTATGGTTACGAGTGTGTTGTTATTGAACACTTTAGGTTCATTTTATATCAAAATTTCACAGGAAGACACAGTTGATTCCATAGAAATAATGAATTGCAAGGTTCACAGGACATGTAGTACTCAGTTTTGACAAGAAGCACAGAAGAGTTCATATTAATCAACCATATAATTAGTCCTTTCACTTTACTGGCACTGAATTGAAAATAAGAGGTATTTGGTATCAGCCATGAGTTACTAGAAGTGGAAGGAAATAAACATATGGACAACCACTTCATAAATCATAGCAACTTCATCTCCACAAGGAACTGTTGTCTTATCCCACACATTTTGTGCTTAATTTATCTGTGCTTGAGGAATATGTTGGGGAAATTAGTGAGGTCTGAGGTCTAACAGAATGATCAATTTTTAACAGAATTTCTTTTTTTCCTCAATTGCTCTGTTTTGTAGTATCTTTCTTTCCACTGTCTGTAGAAAAGAGTCTATTAGAAAAAGAAACAAAACTGTATTTACAATGTCATCAAGTATTATATCAGTTAAGTCAACACAATTATGGTTATAACATGGTGAACTGCCAGAGAAAAGCAGTCTCCTTATTTACTACTAAATTTGTTGATTCAGTGAATGCTGAAGCTGTTCATTAATTGTTCAGCATAATATTTGTTGTTTACTCTGGAACATGTCTCAGAGAGGTAAAATACAGGAAAGAAGTAACAAAGCTGAACATAACTGCTTCTCCAAAACATTTTAATCCTAAATAGTATTTTCACTGGAAACCAGGTGCATGTGAAAGTTGTGTTCTTTACATGATTTGCCTGCACAGAAATGATTCTTCATAATTTTATCTGCAGTCAAAACTTCTTCTACATATTTTATTATTCCTTCTATACCTTACCTTTCAAAACCTCTGTGGTTTGTCTATCAATAATAATTCCAAATTTCCCAACCCCTCTTCCATAATCATCTAACTTGGAAAGATCCACCAATCTTTTCCAAAATCCTTTTCATTCTCCAAAACAAACGGATTAAAGTTTGGATTAAAGAGAGCCATAGGCAGTAGATGTTCTGTCTGTCCTTGATTGTGACTTCATGTGGGTTTTTCCATAACTCTGACCTGTCCTGAACTGAGTCAGCACTCCCCTATCACATACACTTTACCATTGTAGCTCTAGACCATTTTCAGACTCTCATTTTAGCCCAAGAGTGAAAGCAGGGCTGCAGTCTGAGGTGGGTGAGCAATGCACTCTTTCACCACTGCCTCTTGGTATTCAGAGGTGGCAGTTTATCATGCTCTGTCTGATCTGAGTCACTGTCTTCAGGCAAAAGCAGTACCCTCAAGTAGAGCCTGAATCCCCAGCAGCTTAGTCCAGGCTAATACTCTGGCCAAGAAATCAGAGACCATGCATTCCTTTTCTAATCCTACAAGTTGGCTGGTCCCCTTACCAAAGAGGCCTTTAGAACAATACTTACACACCAAGGTGATTTTGTCTGTTTTGAAACCTTCATAAATTCTCTGACCTTTCTCTATTTTGTAAAATATCCCTGAGTGTAGTTTACTGTACATTGATTTTAATAAGCATTCTCTACAGACCAATATGTATAATGTTGGAAATGGTATAATACAATTTTCCTCCACTGAAATGCTATAGAAAATTGTGCATTTTATACTGACATGTGCCACATCAATAATACAGTTTTTATATCTTATTTGTAGCTATTGATCTCAACAACATAATGAAAAATTGATTGCAATGAAGTGCACTACTTCTTAAGTGTAAATTTCAATGTCAAATTATTTTTATCTATGCTTCCCAATTATAGATGAAGCTTATACATTTATATATGTTTGCTTTTACAAAACTCTGGATCAGTAAATTAGATATGACAAGAATCTACTGGGTCAATAGAAACCTTGTTGCTCTCACTAAAATATTATTCCAAAATTAAATACACTAGTTCCCTTTCTTCATTATAAAAAGAATTAAAGTTTCTGTATGTGGTATCACCTTCCCAGTCAATTTAACAATTTGAAATAGGGTCCTAAATCTTAAGGGGATATGGGCACACACAGTATTTTATTGTGTGGGAAAACACTGAAATTCACACACTCACTCTGGAACCTACATGGCAAAGTAAGAAAGGAACAGCATATTCTTTTGTTATCTCTTGAGACCTTATTATTTTTGAAGAAAATGTTTGTGTTTGAGAAAACCTTATCTTATTAGAACTGACAAAAAATGTGAATGGCTTCCATACTGGGCAAAGGGAAGGCATTGGTTTCTATTTCCTGCAAATACTAAAACCTACTATACAGACAGCGTAACTATTTCTGCACCTCCTTCCTACCCTTTTGGGAAGATCAGATTGGGAAATTCAGACTATTCTTTTACTGAGTTGCAAGCAGAGATTACCTCCAGAGAAAGATCCCTTACTCATTCTGAATTCTGGGGACTCGGGCACTTAGCGCAAAATTACTTTTGCCTATAGAACTGCTTAGAAAAATAGCAAGACCACTACTGATTTAATTAAAAACACTGCATATTTCATAATCAAAAAAAGAGTTAGGTGTCCATTTAAGCCAGTCTGCCTGATTTCTTCCACTTGGTGAATAGGCAAGGTAACTTCTGAGACAGTAAAACTCATCTCTTCCTAAGGTGATGAGATTGAATCACCTTTCAAAGTGTCTGTATCCTTGCCCTGATGATACAGGCAGCAGAGAGGATTAGTCCAGACTATAGGCCTTTAGGGCTTATGGTTGGACAGGATGGATCTCACTGTAAGGGCCATATAGTGGTAAGCAAATGTTGGCTTGCCAAGATGCCATAGCATTTTTCAACCACTATAACATAATTAATAAGTTCAGTTATCTTACAGTCATGAAGGTAGATTTTGGAAATGTTTGTAGAACTTCAGGTGCAAAAAGGAGATGAGTGGTTTTGAGTGTTTGGTTGTTTTTTTTTTTTTTTTTGATACCATGGAATAGTGTCCCAATTCTTCAGTTTCTCAGTACACAAAGAAAAATGTCTTTCCAAGATGGCTGCAGATGTAATGCTGAGTGTGGAATGAAGAGGGCAGATAATTTATAGCAATCTGCCTTTTTTAGCACTGCCAATAAAATGAACTTTCCCAATTTTTGGAGATCATCTCAGTCATAATCTAGTGTTCATGATCTTTTTTTAAATGTCCCTAGAAAACCACATCTTCTCTTCTTCCATACATGTTTCTTTTAGAGGGGGTTTGCCTTTCTCAGAACAGGATAGTTGGTTACCTTTGTTGTGACCAGTTGCTGAAAAGGAGGAGCAAAAAGCCATTTCCCATGCCATGGTACAAAGAAAACCCATTTTCTCATGTATTTGTGCTTCGTACTTCTCCAAACAGAATGTTTGACAGTTAGGACACTAACAGTACTGCTCTCCTATAAAGAATGTTTCATTTTCATAAAGGTTGAATTCATACTGAAGTCTGTTTTATAGTGGTAATATTTATAAGGTCTCCTCCTGTTCAGCTGCCTATGTTCATGACATTTGTTGACATTTCACCTACCCATCTTTCAAATCTGGTTTATATCTGTCATGGGTTCAAAACTGATTGGAAATCAAGCTGAAAATATGACTTGAGCATGGTGGCTATTGTTTGCAGGAAGGGCCTACATAAATATCTGGTCTGAGATGATGAGAGCTATTTTCCCTCTTCACTGCACAAGCCAAATTTTGTTACAAGCAGACACTGATGAAGTGACCATACTGTCCCATGCTAGGCAAGTGTTCGCTTTGACCTTGTCCTCAGGCAGGCAGTTGGTCCACAACTGTAGGATATGCTGACAAAGAAAATATCAAGCACTATTTAAATAAAGGCCGGCTTTTATTGTTTCCGTGCATTTGTTTGAGAATGGAGTTTTACAACTTTGCAAATTCACTTCAAGACATACTGAGGAAAATTTCCTGAGAATTTGCATATATCATGACTGATTTTTAAACACGGCCCACATAGGAACTTAAAAGCTATGCACATCTTTAAAGAGAAGATGATACTCTTACCAATTAGATAATTATTGTTATTATAGTTATGGACTAGCAATCAATGAAGGCTTCAGCGTGAGCTGGACTACATGAAGGATGCAGCAGCATCCTCATATAGAAAGAGAACTTTTTCGTGCTGCTTAGAGTCCTGTTCTTCTTCTAATTCCAGGACATGAATAGGCTCTGTGCTCCTAAAAATCTTCCCAAGAAGTAAATCTGGGCTGTATCACCACCCACAAATACATCAGCCAACAGGAAAAACTCAAAATAAATCACAATAATCATATAGTGAAAGCTAAGATAATTTTCACATGACTCTTTGAAACCTAAGTGTGTCATACTGAGACCAGGCTGAACAGTATTTTCATCACCCTAATTAACTTACTGATGTTTCAAAGCAAAGAGCATGTCAACACAGCTGTATGAGGGATGAGCACGCATGAGTAGTTGAAAGAACTATAAATATTAAAACCAAATAAACTGAGTTGGAAACTGGAAAGCTGCAGAAAGAGGCCAAGGAAAAGCTACTAGACTTAGCCGGGGAGGTGTCTTTTGCAATACTACTCTATTGATAGAAGGAGGCCTAGGAATTTTCTAAAGCAAAATAAAAACAAACCATCAAATAGTGAAATAGCTGTTGAGATAACAGACATGATAAAATCATGTTTGTAAGAAGATAATTATTGGAATGGATGTTCTCCAATAAAGGAAGTTTAAAAAGAAACATTTATTTAATTATTTATTATTTAATGCAATTTACTTGCAGACTATCTTTCAAGAGAGAATCACAGAATCACAGAATCACCAGGTCGGAAGAGTCCTCTAAGATCAACGAGTCCAACCCATGCCCTAAACCTCAACTAAATGATGGCTCCTAGTGCCACATCCAACCCTTTTTAAATAGTGAGAGCTGGCATTGGTGTCCTGCATTGCTTGACCAACTGAGATTGACCAAAACCCAGCCACAAGGCCAACAACTGCAGCATCCAGGTCCTCTGTGAAGACTGTTGCCCATGTAAGGTAAAAAGAAATAAGGAAAGAAATATCCAAACCCTGTTAAATTCATGGTAAATACTGTCAAAGAGAAAAGACCTGGTAATTTATGCTTCTGAGAGAAGGTCTCATTTTAATTGCCTTAGCATTTTTCTAAGATAATAATATTGATAGTATGATACATGTCTCATCGTACTTTCTATTGCATGCCAAAAGCTAGTGACACAAAATGACGCACTAGAAGGTGTGTAAAAGGTGTTGCCTTGCACATCATCAGATTACTTAGAGTTTGAGTTCAGTTCTCAATGAACATAGAAAAAATATACAGAAAATTACTCTTATTTCATCCACAGATAAAATATATTTGGCATATCCTATCAGACACCAAACAGTTCAATTCCCTGTTCCCAGATCCTTAATGAAAAAAAAGATGTAACATTATTCCTACTAGAAAAAAATCAAAACTTTGTTGGTGCTTTTATTCCGCGGATAATTGGGAATAGTTCTGAGAAGTCTACAAACATTTTTGTAACCTTCAAGAAATAGCTGGGACAAGTTCACCAGAGAGGTTTTGGAGTCTCCTTCGCTGGAGGTAGTCAAACGCTGTCTGGACACAGACCGACACGGGTCAAGAAAGGCTGAAACAGTCAGGCACTAGGGGAATTCGCTTCCCTTCACAACTTTCTCATTAACCATGCCCACACTTGAAGAACAGAAACAACACAGCCCCGTCGCCAGCATCCAGCAGTAGCTTGTTTGGGCACCTTCTCTGCACTTTCCAGAGATATCTTCCCCCCGCCCTGTCACGATTTCAGGTGGGGCAGTTTCTTCCCCCAGCCCTGCCACCAGGTATCTGTGACACTGATCAAAAGCTGTAGTGGACAATGCAAGTTCATTTCAGCTGGTGGGCAGGTCACATCCCTGCCACCAGTGCCGCTGCTCTTGTTTGAGCCTCTGCTGTGACCTGAAGCGAGGCAGTGGCGGTGTGGGAGGCCGGATGTGGCCGTGGCCCCTCTGCTGTCTGTTGGCAAGGCTCTCCACATGGGCACTTGGCCTCCAGGGCATTTCCTCCCTTGCCTTCCCTGCAGAAGACAGGAAGAACCTCGTTGCTGGAGTACTCAGAACCTCCCTTTCAAGAGAAATCAGAAGAAACTC
>VYZQ01009032.1:0-18392 GCA_013400655.1 Mystacornis crossleyi
TACACTGTAACCCAGGATAGCAATTCAGGCAAATTAGAAATTCAAGAGGACAGTACAAGTGATGAGGAGTTTGGGAACCAAGCCTCGGAATCTGGCCTGGTCAGCAAGGTTTGTATAAGAGCAGTGGTTTTCAGCTTTTTTTTCCTTCTCTTTGCAAACATAATGTTTTGTTTTTTTCCATGTCTGGAGTTGCAGACTGAATGCAGAGCCTGTATGTAGTGGGAATTCTCTTCAGAGTTATTTCTGTGGGCCCTTAAAAGCACCTCATGGACCACAGGTGCAAACTACAGATCTATAGATTAGAAGTTTGAGGAAAGGAAAGGAGAAAAATTAAGTCTGAGATGGCTTAAGCAAAAAAAAAAGAAAAAAGTTCCTTTCATCTCATGTGGTGTGAGACTCAAATAGTGGGCTTGAGCAGCAACAAGGAAGGACTACACCATGTAACAAAACAGTTTTTTAGTAACAATGATATGTGCTGAAAAAAGCTGCAGAAAGTCACTATGTTAGATGAAAAGACTGATAAATACTTGATGGGCAGGAGGAAGATTACCTTGATGATATCTGCAAGTTGGATATAACAGCTCAAATAATGATACTTAAAACACTTGAATGTGCTTTGCCCATAATGAATACTGCTAAAGAAATACTGGTTTATTCCTGAAAGGTGGCCGCATTTCCATAGTGGATTATTTTATTTTACTGCTTTGATTGGGAATACATAGTGAGGAATGTCTTGACCACATCAGATATAAACCCCTGGGGATGTTCGGGTCTCTTTGGCCATTGCACGTACTTTGCTTCATGGGCTGTTCTCCAGTGTAAATACATCAGCTGTGTAGCTGCCAGATGAAGAAGTATTTTTCATGTTTACACTTGGTGTGTATTACCACCTCTTGGCGGCCAGAGTTGCCTTCTTGTATTTCCCTCGTCTGTCCAGGACATGTTTTTTACCATGCCGTGCGTTTACAGAGCGTGGTACCGGCTGCACGTTTTGGGGGTGTTCCAGGTTACTGCAGGAGCCATGTGGTGGTGGGCTGGGCTTGATAAAAGGTGTCTGATAACAAAACACCTGTGGCTGTAACCAGGACGTGCTCAGGGTGGGTGTGCACCCACGTGTAAGTATATTGTACTTTTGTTTTTCCAGCTACAAGAAGAAAGATGCAGATTTGTCTGTGGCTCAGGGTCGCATCAAAGATCTGGAAGTTCTCTTCCACAGAAGTGAGGCAGAGCTCAATACTGTGCTGAACGAGAAACGCAGTCTGGAAGCAGAGGTGGCTGATCTGCGTGCCCAGCTTGCTAAGGTACGAGAGGGAATGCTCTCTTGCTTCAGCACAAGACAGGTCGTGTAGCTTAAATTTCCTTTGTTCTTTGCAGTGAGTTTATAGTCTGGACAGCAGTGATCCACCTTGCTTACTGCTGAACCTTTGCTTGCCCCTCTTGGATACAAAACTAAATTGTAAGAAATCTATGTAAAACAACCAAAGCAACACAGTATTTTAGACATTTTGCTCATCAGAAGCTTTCACTTAAAATTTTCTGATGTTTCTATATTCGTGGGATGTTGGGTTATCAAATGTTGTCCTTTGTAAGGTCCTGCATAATTTTACACTTGTGCTGGGGCACCCGGTGGGACCGTGCTAGCAAGAAAAAGAAAGTGCAACATACTGTGCTTGAGGAATAATCCTTGACTCCTGTATCAGAATGTATTGAGCTAATCCTACATTTTAAATAGCTGGTATGCAAACATGTAAGCTTGGTTTAAATACCAGTTAACACACACACACACTTGAGGGGGTTTTTTTTGGTGAGGCTTTTGTTTATTTGTTGTGTTTCTTTCTGGTGGTGGTGGTGTTGGTTGGTTTTCTTTAAATCAGTGGCTTGACATTAGATTAGTTATTGTGAATAACTGGTCCAGAGACATCAGGTGAAGACCATAAAAGTCTTATGGATGGAAGATAGTAATCCAGACAAAATTATCTTTAAAATTCTTTACTAGGCTGAAGATGGTCATGCTGTGGCAAAGAAGCAGTTGGAGAAGGAGACACTCATGCGTGTGGACCTGGAAAATCGGTGCCAGAGCTTGCAAGAGGATCTGGATTTCAGGAAGAATGTATTTGAGGAGGTATTACAAACCCAGTAATCTTGCCACTGTCCAAAGTTAACGTAGCTTTTAATCAAACTGACTATGAGCAACTATTAACTAGTCCAGGTAGAGAAAACCAGTATTATCCTTCCTATAAATGGGCTGAGTAATAAAATAGTTAAAGGTTTTACACCTTTTTACAAGATAACTCAGTGGTGGAGTCAGTATGAGAGCCAGGTGACAAGAGTATTGTTCCATGGGCAGGCGATCTCACGGAGCCAACTGAATGCTGTGGGAAGGGGTTGTTCTTGTTTCCTCTCTCTGGACCTGGTTGCATGGCCCTGCTCTTTACTTACACCACCTTTGGTGGCTGGACCTGATTATAACCTGTTTTTATTGACAAGAACAGCAACTGCCTTGCCTATTGCAGAGGTGGTTTTCTGCCTGTGAAGTGAATGGCTGGAGTGAAGACCAAAATTTTTGTAGTAGTGGGAACTGGGGAAGGGAAGCCTGACCTTCCCTCTGTACCAGATGCAAAGTGTTCCATCTGTTTATTCCATCTTTGGTGCTTCTGCAGGCTCATTCAGCGGGTGGCTGCTGAGCAGTCCCCACACGGTTCTGCCGTTCGTCTCACCCACGCTGGCTGTGATGCTTGGCTCACCGTGCACCAAACCATTTCAACCAGATTAACCAGGAAGATACTTAAATGTTACTGGTTGAGTTTAATTTTTGACAGCTTAGTGGCTGAGTTATATTTTACCACAGAGTCCAAATGAGTGCTCAGACTGGTTTAAGGGATGGGACAGGGGCTAGAGCAGGGCAAAGAAACCGAGCAGGGAGATCACCCTGAGGTGTATTGGCCATTGTCTCACTTCCGTGCCCCTGGAGTGGTTGGATTGGTACACTGACTGCAGTGCCAGACCCTTGTTTGGTTGTAGGACCTTAAAATAACTTTTCTTCTTGGGGAGAATGTGTCACTATTGACTGAAGGTGAAGCTAAATGAGACAGCAGAAGCTAGTCCTAAAGCTTGCTGTGCTCAAGGGTGAATGTTCTTTAGCCATCCCTGAAGCTCTTTGATTCTTGTATGCACCAATTCAACACACGAGGCAGTAAAGAAATTGATTTCCTTTACGTTAGTGAATTGATTTGGTTCACTGAAGGCTCCAGATCTCCATTAGAATTGAGACATCGTGATTGGGAGTGTGGCAAGCGAGGCCTGCTTATTCTAGTGGAGTTGAACTGCTGGATCAGCTCAGCCTTTCACCTTTGTTGTGATCCTTTGTAGTCCCCCACGATATTCCTTCAGCTTCTGAGCTGTCACTGCCTACAGTTACTGAGAGACTGCTGCTTGCTCGTTTTCTTGGTGCAAAAATCAACCACAGAAGGGAAAGCTTATTCCATATCATTTCAGAGCACATTGCTGCCATGTTTCTGGGGATCTGTTTTTAGATGTAGAGCATTTCTGCAAAACCAACTAGTAAAGTTGCTTTGAATTTCTGTTAGCCTATTATGACTCCAGTCTGGCAAAACTGAGCCTTGCTTGCCTTGCTGTTGTTCCTCATGGCCCTGCTGCTAAGTTCAGGCCTCCTCCCAGAACTCAGAACCACTCCTTGGTTGTTTGTCCTGCCCTGAAGGAAGAAATTGTTTTTCTCATACCACACGTTCAGACCTGGCCAGGTCTCTGCATGGATAAGTGCAGAGAGTAAGCCTTACCTTACTAGTTTGGAACCAGTGTTCTTAGGCACAGAAAACTCATACATTTCTAAAAGTGAAAATTTCTTAGTACAAACTCTGATCATAAAAACTTAGGTTTTCAGGATTGCTTGGGTTGCTGTTTTATTAATACTCTAATCAAAATCTAATGAGAAGGGGTCATCAAATATATAGAAAATAGATGAGATCAGCATGTGCTTAAGAGTGAAATTTGAAGATGCAGTTTTTCTCTATAATGATTTTTTAAAATATATATAATGTTCACAAAAGGTGTTCATTTTCATCTGACTCCTTGTAGACTGCTATTGTAATGTCAGGATGTATATTAAAAAGGACAGAGTTTGTAGTGCAGCATACGGAATCTCCTTGCTATGTAAAAATTGATGGTTTTTTCACCTCCCTTCCCCCCATTTTGACTTTTTTAGCATAAACCGGCTCCTTACTTAGACAGTACATGGCCATTTTTGAAGCTGGTTTTAAGTTGGATCACTTTTAAGAATACATCCTGACAAATGAGAACAGTAACTTGAATCTGTTAGTGCACACAGCAATTCCCAGGCTTAAATACCTGTAGTACTACAGCTGCATTATACTGAATAGTTGGTGCTGCGGTCGTTCACTGCTGTCTGAATGTGACTGCTTGGACTCTTTGCCTCAGTGTGGGAATTTGTCCCTCTCCTGTGTGTGTGTGTAGGAAATAAGGGAAACGAGAAAACGGCACGAGCATCGTTTGATCGAGGTGGACACAAGCCGCCAACAGGAGTATGAATCCAAAATGACTCAGGCTCTAGAGGATCTGCGAAATCAGCATGATGAACAAGTCAAACTGTACAAGATGGAGCTGGAGCAGACCTACCAGGCTAAGGTAACAACTGCTGTCCACAGCACTGTCAGACTGGAAGGCCAGTTTGTGAGATAAAAAACACTTCTACCAGCTCTACTGCTCTGAGGGAGACCCGTTACTGTAACTTGAGGAAGTTTTGCCCCCGTGTTCAAATGCTTTCCCTGGGACTTACGTGCTGGTGCATTTCCAGGGAGGGTATAGCCAGAGGTAACAGCAGGCAATAGCTTTAGCCAGGAGAGGTCACTTCGTGGGAAAACACGTGGAGCTGGTTTTGGTCTCTGCAGAACACACAGTGGATATCATGCAGTAGCTGTTTAGACAATGACTTCTGCTGTAAGGGTTCTTTCCTTACATCAGTAGATCCAGTTTTTCCTCACAAATGGAGGGGGTAGGGAAGACTTGCAACATGTGCAGTGTGTTGTGCATAAGAAGCTGGAGGGGGGGTTGGAGAGCTTGGGAATGGGGGTGTTTTAGCACGGGCGTTTGCAGTGAGCTTGCAAACTCACACAGACACACTGGAAGGGCCTTCTTGCCTAGGGGTGCATTGTCACTGCTCTCACTGTGGTCTTTGCAGTGTTCTTAATCGTGCCAGTACACTTTTAAATATGTCTAAGCCTGGCCACATTTCAATGATCTAAGTTAGTTCTGGACTGGAAAATTACTAGATGCAGCTGTGATTTCTTTGGTGACAGAGAAACTTCAGGTAAGATATCAGACCTTTCTTGACCAGCTTTGGTGATGAAAACCATGGTATATAATTTGGAAATCATGGAATTGTAGAGTGGTTTGGGCTGTAAGGGACCTTTAAAGACCATCTAGTCCAGCCCCCTGCCTTGAACAGGAACATCTGAAACTGGACCAGGTTGCTCAGAGCCCCGTTGTGACAATGCTGGCTGTTGAAAATACTTGTCAATAGTTACAGCCACTTCTGGTTCTCTTGTGCTGGAAGAACGATGGTACTGCTAACACTGTTCTCCCCCACCCTTCACTGAGACTCCCTTTGAATTCTTCGGGTTCATGATTTGGTTTGAGAAACACTGATCTACAAATACTTAACTATTACTTACAGCAGCAACTCTATAGATAATAGGTACTAAAACCCCCAAATTAAGTACAGTTGGCAGTGTTGGAATTATTCACGGAACTCTGGAACATATAATACTTTACAGAAGGAGCTATTTGGATTGACTTGTCACAGTCTGAAGGGGATCCAGGGCAGAGGATGCTTAGTAGAAAAAAAAAATTAAAAAAGGCTGCAATATACAGACTTAGAGAATGAAAAAGTGACAAACTTTGAATAGGGGAATGAACAAATTAAGCTGCTTTTTCCCTGCATAAAAGATGGTTGTTATGGATGAAGTTGGAATATGAAGGGAAAGGGGTTTAGCTGTGAATTTCATTCTGTGATTTCTGAACAAAGATGTGTCCCTGTTGGAGAGCCAGAGCTGGGAAGGAAGGTGATGTCCAAGAAAATCATGTTTAGCAACTGAGCAGCTGCAGGGTGAGACAGTTTTGGGTAAAAGCTCACTTCTTGCACAGGACAGATGTGCACCTGCTGGAGAAAGTCCAGAGGAGGCCACAAAGTAATAGAGGTCTGAGGACTGGAGCTCAGAGAGCCTGGAGCTTATGGCGAGAGCTGAGAGAGAGTGGGCTGTGCAGCCTGGACAGGAGAATTCTCCAGGGAGACCTTATCATGACTTTAGAATACTTAAAAAGAGCTTCTAACAAAGATCATCAGGATCTGTGATAATAAGCAATAGAAATTCTGAGTATTTGGCACTATGCCAGCATGACTATAAGGTAGTGAATGATTGTCAGACTTCAAATATTTTTTAATTTTAAACTTTACAAGAAGTAATGGAGTGTGTAGTTGAAGTTCCTTTAAAATCTGTAGCCTAAAGAAGGCTCTGTGTGGGCTGCTCAGAACCTAGTGAACAGTAGAGCTAATGAGGATTGATTTTGTAAAGCTTTGTGCTGTGTGGCTAAAGAACATCTTCTGCCTGTAACTATTCTTAGAATTGGATCAGTTTAGTTTTTGAGTGGATTCCGTGGTGTGGCAAAATTGTTGAAGTTCAGCTGCAAGGCCTGCAAAGGATGCTTCTTCTAGCTCCTGCTTTCATGAAACTTCCCACATAACAGTTCTGGTTTTGCTCTCTCTGTTTTGGTTAAAATTAACCACTAGAAATGAAGCTTGTTCATTGGGTGAATTTAACAAAAATTTTTTAAAAATCATATATTCGCAACTGTTAGGGAAAGAGAATAAAACCAAACCCATTGTTTTGCCTCTGGGACAGGATGTCATCTGGAGTGCCCCGGGTAGTTTTATTCCTTCTTGCAAAGGTACTGCAGAGTAATTATTCAGAGCGGACTGACAAAGACAATTTAGAGTGGGAAACAAGTCATGCATGAGAAAGTTTTAAATAAAACTTCACCTGGGAAAGAGATGCATTGAGAGAAGTGGAGGATACAGTGAGTGTCTGTAAAAGGATAAATGGCATGGGGCAAGATGAATGAGGAGTGATTGTTTGTTATTTTTTCAGTAGGAGCAGGGACAGTGAATGTCCAGTGGCAGGTTGAGAAGAAACAAAAAGAATTGTTCTTTAATATAGAGCTAAACTCTTTGCCCCAAACATTCAAAAACCAGAGAGAAATTCCTGCCTGAGAAATCCACTGAGAGGTAGTAGGCACCAAAATATTGTCTCTGGACTTAGGAAGTTCCTGAGTTGCAAATGGCCAGCAGAGACATAATAGCCATGGAATAATATTTTACTGGGTTAGTCTCTGGGCATCCAGGGAACTGTTGGACCAGGACATGAATTAGGCAGGCAGCCTTTGCTGTCACCCAGTGTGGTTTGCCTTAGGACAAACAAGCAGAGCATGCGGTCAGTTTTTTTGGAAACTAAGGTTGCTTGTATAATGGAAGGGCTAATAGAGTATTTTTTTAACAGCATAAGGAAATCCTATAGGAACAGATCTGAAATAGATTTTCCTGGTCCTTAGGGCATTCCTTAATGTTATGCAGGTCTTATCCTAAACTTACCAGACCATTTAAACTTTTTAAAATTAAACAGTTGCTATTTTTTTACCAAAAGGGTATTGCAGGATTTCTAACTCAGTACAAGTGAGCTGTATAAAACTTTCTTTCCAGCTGGAGAATGCCAAATTGTCCTCTGACCAGAATGACAAAGCTGCTGGTGCAGCTCGAGAGGAGCTGAAGGAGGCCCGCATGAGGATAGAAGCTCTCAGCTATCAGCTTTCTGGTCTTCAGAAACAGGTAAAGGGACTAAATTTGCTTTCATCTCAAACACACAGCTGTTTTGTGTGAATTATGTTTTATTAACATTTCTGACCTTTCGTATTTTCTGAATTGTACATAGACAGATCTTTGATATGTTCATGTGGGAGGGAGAAGGGTTTTAACTTTTTGAGTGGACCTGCGTGGATGCCAGGTGAGGGGTTTGTGCTGTGTGCCTAGGCCAGTGCAGCAGAGGATCGCATTCGGGAGCTGGAGGAAATGATGGCTGGTGAGCGGGAGAAGTTTAGGAAGATGCTGGATGCCAAGGAGAGGGAAATGACAGACATGAGGGACCAGATGCAGCTTCAGCTCACAGAGTACCAAGAACTGCTTGATGTTAAATTAGCACTGGATATGGAGATCAGTGCTTACCGAAAACTCCTGGAAGGAGAAGAGGAAAGGTACGTACAGATTCCACTTTCTATTCTAAGAACTTTAAAGCGTTGTTTTCATTTCTTGCACTTATTTTTTTACCACTTGAGCAGGAATGCCCAGATTTCCTTTCACTGAAGTTATAGTGGTTTCACACCACAATGTGTTGCATGGAACACTTGTTCTTAACTGAACACTGTCTTTTTTGGGGGTTTTTGTAACGGTCTTGGAGTACAGTGGAGTATATCATTCTGTGCTTGGTCTTCATATCATCTTTTTATTTAAGTGCTTGTATTTCTGTGGTTTTAAATCATGGGGCCCAAGAATGGTGTGTTTAGTGGTAGCTGTACTGGAGGGAGGGGTTAAGTAATGTGTGTTGCTCTCAGCAGCACTGCTTTCTGTGTCACATGGTCCTACTGCCAGAGCATTCCTCAGGGATGGGTATCCCCCTCCTCCTCAGGTACGCGGCCCTCCTGACGTACAGCGTGAGGCTGCTGTCAGCCTCAGAGCACACTGCAGTCCGGTTACTTGAGGGTGTTGTCACTTTGTCTGTGGCTCTCTGGGTGAGTTCATTAAAGCGCGTTCTTGGTTGTGTTAAGGTTGAAGCTCTCTCCGAGTCCCTCCTCCCGTGTCACGGTCTCTCGGGCTACCTCCAGCAGCAGCAGCAGCAGCACTTCCCTTGTTCGCTCTTCCCGAGGCAAGAGAAAGCGCGTTGAAGCCGAGGAGCTTTCCGGCAGCGGAACAAGTGGGATCGGCACTGGAAGCATCAGTGGCAGCAGCAGCAGCAGTAGTTTTCAAATGTCCCAGCAAGCTTCAGCTACAGGAAGTATCAGCATAGAAGAGATAGACCTGGAGGGCAAATATGTTCAGCTTAAGAACAACTCGGAGAAGGTGAGCGTCAGCAGATCTCGTAGAAAACCAGGAGGGGCTCAGCTGAGATGTTACATAGCAGTGTGAGCAGCTGCTCTGCAGCATGGGTACGTGCAGCCTTGTGGAGAGCAGGAGCAGCATCTCAAGGTGCAGCATCCTCCAGGAATTAATGGGGGCTTTGAAAAGTTGAACATGATGGTGGGCTAACATGAATGCAAGGTTTGCTGCAGGAAGAGAACACAGTTCGTGTCCCAAATGTGTAAATGTGTGCTGGGACATTGTCACAGAAACAGCCTGCTGTCTAGCAGAACTTGGTTGTGTGAAATGGATTTCTTTTAAAATTTTGCTGAATGACCTCATGGGATTTACACTTTAGATGCTTAACTGCATATAGGCAAATACTTTCAAGGTAGAATGCAAATGTTTAACAACCATACAAATAAATTTATATTCCCATTATTTTAATAACAAAGATCTAGACTCTGATGCCTGTTTGTTCTGTTTTGTTCACTCTGAATAACTTTCTGACTCTCTCCATTAGGATCAGTCCTTGGGTAACTGGAGACTGAAAAGACAAATTGGAGATGGAGAAGAAATTGCTTACAAATTTACTCCTAAGTATGTCCTCAGAGCTGGGCAGACTGTTACAGTAAGTTGTATTTACAGTATGTCAACAACATATTCTTCTGTTGATGCTGTGGCAATTGGAAATCTTGAAGTTTGGTACAGCCTGATTTGGTGCATAACTTTTGGGTTCATGGGTCTCACTTTAAAGAAGCAGGATTTCAGTTATAAAAACTTCAGAACAAGAAATGAATTTCTGTATTAGTACTTAAGTATTTAAGACTGTTTTTTTGGGCACAGAGAAAGTTGAAGAAAAAGGTATTTTGGGGGATTAATTGAGATCTACTTGTTTCCAAACACCTTTGCCCAGGTTTGGAACCCTAATCCTGCTCAACCTCTTAAAGAAATGGGAACAGTTCAGAGCATTCATCCAGACCAGGAGACTGTAGCTAAGACTGGACATTCTCAGCATTAACTGTAGTGGAACAGCTGCTTTTCAATAATTTTACATTTTCTTTTCAGTCTGCAACATGTTCTTTTATGAAGAAACAAATGTATCTTTTAATCACTTGCACCTATTTCTACTTAGGTATCAATTGTGCAGATACATATAAAAGATTAAGTTGATACACTACGTGCTGCTTTTTGCTTTGGCTCCATACAAAACGGTTATTGAGACACTGGTAGAAGAAACTGGTTCAGAAAAGAATTGATGGCTGCAGTACTAGATTTTTTTAATACTTTACTACAGGTAATAGTGTAGTTAAAAGTAAGGTAAAACTGGCACTGAAATTCAGAAAAAAACCCTAGTACATAGAGAGAAGTAGGAGAATTAGGGGGATATGTATATTTAAAAGAAAACACCAGATAACCAGCTAATGACAGATTTTCATCCTCACTAGATCTGGGGAGCAGATGCAGGTGTGTCTCATAGCCCCCCTTCTGTTCTCGTGTGGAAGAATCAAGGCAGCTGGGGCACCGGTGGAAACATCCGCACGTACCTCGTGAACTCTGAGGGAGAGGTGGGTCGTGTCCAGGGGCTGGTTATCTCCCAGACTCTTAATTTGAGGCTGGGCTGACATGAGACAATGACAAAATCCTGATTGTAAGATCTCCTCTATTGTCTTCTAATACGACAGTTTATAACACTGAAATAATTTAGTCTATACATATCTTTGATATTTTGGGGATATTTTTGAAAATTGTGATCATCATGATTATGCCCATAGACACTTTTTTCTTATTTTAGAAGAATATGCTGCTAGTAGTGAATTTGTTTGGAATTTCGGTATGTACTTTCAGAAGGGACAAAGAAAAGAAGCATTTCTGGCAATTGGAAGTTCTGCTATATAGTCCCTGTGATGTTCTGAGGTGCAATATAGGAAGAATATAGGAAAATAGGAAGATAGTTGTCATTTCCGTGTTAGAAACATATCATAAGTTCTCACTGGGCAGATGTTCCTGAGCATTCTGCATTGTCCTACATCTGCCCGTAGTTAATTTTTTTAAAACTGTCCCAGTGTAAAACTGACTACTGGTCACCTGAAACATGTCTGCTTCCTCTTAAATCCCAGGGTAATGAAAGGAAGTTCAAGTGGCTGAATTACATTACCATGCCTTTTAGTGCACAGAAGTAGGAACGATGTTGTGGTTTGCAGGATATTGCCACTATGTGCTTGCATAGCTAGTGTTAAATCTAGGTCAAGTTGCTTTAAACTCTCCAAAATTTAATAAGGATATTATATTGATCGTATAGCAAAACCTTAACAGATAGATAAAGACTCCTGGCCATCTCCATATCTGTCATTTTGTGTAGGAAGTTGCAGTGAGAAGCGTTACTAAATCAGTAGTCGTGCGAGAGAATGAAGAGGAGGAAGACGAAGCAGAATATGGAGAAGAAGACCTTTTCAACCAACAGGTAATCAGATGCAGACAAGATGTTTAACTTGTGCCTCATTAGTTGGATCAATCAGGCATAAGATTTAGGGGGGGGTCCCTTTCAACTTTTGTCAACTCTGAGCTTCCTGGTCCTTTGTTGCAATGGTCGCTTGCAGCATTGCCCTGCACAGAGAGAGGACAGTGTGAGCTGTGCTGCCAGGAGTTACTGCTGAGATCCATCGTGGTACAGGCAAGTGGCTGTACAGCAGTGGCTGCTGCCAGCTCAGGGTGTCTGTGCTTCACACCACACATCTGCAGCGTTAGCAGGCGCTGTTCCTGCTGTTCAGTTCTGCTGCTCTGTAGGACACAGCTGGGATGTTCTTGCTGGAAGTACAATGTTACCAGGGAACCACTGACCCCAGGAGTGGGCAGTACTTCTCTTGCTGCAAGCTTCAGCTTACTGGGTTATTTTCTGATGCAATGTATCTTCTACACCTGAAATAAACTTGTTTTTTCTTAATAATACCACCTGTATATTTTGATAGCCCCCTAGTTTAATAATATGAAATAAGTGACCAGCAGCTGACAGAGCAGAAAAAGGAGAAAGATATATAGGTGATACCAGAAAATATTTTAAGTTTGAAACTCAAGTGATTTGTTCCTCTGATCAATGACCATTAGTAGCTCTTTTCACAAAGAACCCATTCTGTGCAGGTTTGCAGGTGAGTTCTCAAAGCTTTTTTGGTCTCAGAGAGATTGAGCAGTGAATTTGTAATATAAAGCAGCTGATTTTTCTTAACCCAAAAAAGCAGCTGTACAGCAGAGATCTTTCTCAAATGGAATCAGCATTTGAAATAAAGGAACTTGCTGGTCCCAAGGTAATGACAACACAATTTAATTTGTCTTCTGTATCACTGTTGCAAATATAGAGACTAACCAGTCAGCCCATCTCAGGAAACCACAACCAGAGGAGCAGTGTGCCAGTCCTGGCAGCAGACTGGGGCACATGCTCTACTTCCTCTAAGAGTAGTGATGTTCCCTTAATAGAGCTAAACTACTAAAGAAGTGCTTTTGACAACTGAGATGATAACCAGTGTAGCCTTGCAATCTGAATAGCTGGTAAGAATTGAATTCAACTCTGCCTATCTTATTTTAGGGGGATCCCAGAACAACCTCTAGAGGATGCTCAGTGATGTGAAAAAAGAAGAAAGAAACTATTATTTGCGCTTTTCCCCCTTCATTTATTTCCTTTTATTTTTGCTATTTTTTTCTTCCAGAGCCACTGAAAACTATTTTTATATGCATCACGTGATTTCTTTGAAGTTTACTCCTTGGTACATTTTTATAAAAAAAATTCAAAAAAAAACTTTACTGAACAAAACTGCCGGAATTTTTAATAGATTTCTTTATTTTTCCCTCTTTGTTGAAACACTATATTGGAATACAATATTTTTCCCCATACAGAGTTTAAAGTCTTACATAGAAACCTAAAGCAGAAGAGATTTTTAGCTAAAATGAGATGAGACTCCTTGAGTGTATGGTAAATCGATAATTCCATATATAACCAGTATAATACCACCAGAAAAGAAGTTTAATGAAGTGTGTTCATCTGCAGGCCCCTGGGAGAGATTCACAGAGTGTTTCCTCCACAGTTGTAGAAATGTTAGTATTTTGCCTTGTATCCTCAGCAATTCCCAGCTTAGGAAAATTAGACCCCAGCTTCATTCAAAGTGCTGCTCCACAGTTGCAGTGACACAGGGAAGCTTCTTGGCAGGCATTTTTGACTCAGGACCTTGCCATGGTTCTTTCTCCAAGGTCTGACAGCCTAATGGTGAAACATGTGGGTCTGTCACACCTGAGCTCCCTGTCATCATTTCAGGAGATGGAGAATGGTGGGTTCTGCTTCCTGAATATACACACCATCCTAAGCTGGAGGTGTCAAACCCAGAGTTTGAAGTGCTCGATTTTTAGGGGATTTTGCCATTGTCACAAGTTAAATCATGGACACGAATTGGGATATTCAGTATTTATGATCTAAGCCTTTTGACATATTTGGCTTTAAAGATATTTGAGTAAGGTTTTAGAAACAAAACATATTTATACTTTTGGCAATGATAAATATTAGGGATTTTAAAAGTTATCCCATGTAAATGCTGACTTTGTTAATCAGAGCTAGATACAGCTTGTTCATACTTCTCTTATGTTCAAAGGGTCATTGTCAGATATCCTAAGGAGCAGTATTTGCAAAATAGAGCAGAAATAGTTTAATGACTTTTAAACAGTTCAAAGGAACTGCCTCTGCTAAGGACGTAAGTGATGCAGCGTTCCAGTGCTCGAGGCAAAGTCTAACAAGGAGTGAAGGGAGAATAATGTTTTTTATAAAAAATGTGTTGTACGGGCAGCAGGTAATTTTTATTTTAATAGGATGTGGTTTTTATCTGACAGTGTCCATTTAGCTTAAGGTTTCTGCTGCTGCATTTCTCTGGAGATAACCCTGAGTCCCATAAGGGTTAGTGTTCATCTTTAAACACCAGGTAAAATATTTGACTGCTCCAAAGAACGCAAATGTGTTTTAAGCTACTAGTTTGGACACAAAATTTGGATACCTTTTGATTCCAGCATAGAATCCTGTTTTTACCTGCACTCTTGAACTCTGATCTTGTCATTCAAATAGTTAAGACTCATCAGACAGGTGACAAGGTTTGGGTGTTTTCGGTGGCTTTCGGACATTATGTTCTCTGAACAGTATCGTGACTGACAGATATAACCTAGAAAGTCAGTTTAGTGGCTCTGACTGATGGCTTTGTTATGCAAGCAGTGTGGGAACAAAAGGGCCTTTAAGCTTCAGGATTTATTTTACCATTTAAAAATAAATCAAAGATGCTACTTTTCTCTGTTGGAATGGGATGACTGAGTTGCTGAAGTTAAGCAAATAGACATTTAGAATTGTTTTAATCCATTATCAGAAGACCCATTACAAAAAAACAGGATGAAGATTTGGCTGGGCTGACGGGATAACTGCATTGGTGTACTTGGCCATCTTTCTAATGTAATTTTCCCACTCTGCTTGAGTAGAAGGTTAAATATGTAGTAAATCATGTCTCTCTTTCTGTAAGATGTATCTAGTGAAATTATGTTTCTCAGACATACTGTTATAATTACCGTTTCTAAATTCATTGTTATGCAAATGAATGCAATCAATGTAAATTTATTTTTGCAACACACCTTCCAACCACTGGACACCATTTCCCCTTCTGACCCACAGCTTCTATAATACACTGACAGTGTTTGAGGGCTTTTTGCTTTTTCCCTAAAGATCTATATTTATTTTTTTTACATGGGCCAGTTTTCAGACTGCTTATTCCTTTAAGATTGTCCTGTAAATTTAAGATTATTTTGTGATCTTAAATACTAAAGCAATGAACATGTAGTTAATTTGCCTTTTTTCTGCAGTTTTTTGTTTGTTTGTTTCCTGTAAAGAATGGCCACAGAAAGGCAGCTTGAATGAAGAAAAACCTCTTGCTACCTGAGCCATAGTTTTCTTAACAGCCACTGTGGGGGGAATGTGTCTTCTTGTAGCCTTAAGAACTGGTGCTCGCAGATCTCTTGTGGTGAGTGCTGTGGCCTTGAGTAACAGTGCAGAATTTGTCCTTAGAATTGGAACTGTGTCCTTTAACTTTGCAAAGTTTATTTGATTGTTCAGGACCATGGTTAGGTATATGCAGGTCGAATAAACCTGTGATTGACACTGTGGGAAAAGCCAGCAGTCTGAATGTGGATGATTCTGTTACCACAGTGCTTTTTAATAGGCTACTAAAAATAAGATAATAACCCCTGGCTGTTAATTACAAGACACATAAGAACTACTGTATTCCATGTGCTTTCTTTTTTGTGTGTCGCCTTCTCCAGCCACCATCCCGGCCTCTTGCTTTTGATGCTGAGCTTCAGTCCAACAGCGCTGTCCCGGCCAGACTGGGAGGCAGTTTTGTGGCTTTACCAGCCCAAAAAGCATTGTTGGTTTTTTTTTTCCCCATCTTTCAAGGATTTCTTTCCATTTTCAGGATATTTAAAGCTTTTTGTCCAAATGAAATCCAGTGTGGCCTTCCCCCCTTTTTCCCTTTGATCCTGTATATGAACCAGTCTTGACAAAGTTAGAGCATGGACAGCAGTTCTACTCCAGTGCTGATACCTGGCATAAAGCTTGAGGGAGAAATCGATTTGACTTGTCTGGAGAAGAATTATTTTAAGGTGTCCCTGATGAGGGAAATGAAGCTTTTATCAGAGTAGTTACTTGGGCATAACTATCCATATGGGTGTTCTTATTCCAGAAATATAACCTTATTCTGGATGAAATAGTAACTGGTTTTTCCTATGTGTAGATCATAACAGAATATCATACAAAATACAGTGAATGCATCCTGCCTCCTCCTAAGCACATGCCACATGAAAATGCTGTCTGAGAACAAGTCATCCATCTGCAGGCCTGTCTAGAATGTGGTGTCTTCTGGAGTGAGGTGTAGCCTCAGAGTCCCTGGCATTTCATGCCACTTTTGTCTCCCTTGCTCCTGCATTTGTTCCTTTAGCCGTTGCCTTGCCGTGACTGCAAGGAGTGGAGTGGCTGGGATTCCCTTGTTCCTGCACATCCGTATTTGCTGTGATTCCTCTGCTGTCACACAGCTGTATTTCCAGTTCCCCTTGTTGCTTCACAGCCCTGTTTCCCACAGGTCTCTTTATGCCTGCACGGGGCTCCAGCTTGGCTCTGACAGAACCCATCATTTGCACTGACATGTTGCTCGCTTGTCTTCAGCTCTGTGTTGCCATTAGATGGGGAGTTGGCTGCATAGTCTGTGTTTGTAGCAGGAACCAAAAGTCTCAGGAAGAATACAAATATCTGCTTCCTGTGATGTAAAAGGCAGCTGAGCAGGCGTGCAAGCTGGCAGTAGTGTGGGAATTGCACTGCAGTGTGAAGCAGTGCTGTACTGTGAAAGGAGATCACTACGTGTGGTGCCTGTCCTCAAGCAACGGGACACTGCACGTTCAGTTCAGGGATCTTACTGGGTTTTATACACCTTTTTGTTTTCTTTTTAATGCTCATCCTGTGTAAAGGCCCTTTAACTGCAACCTGAACAGAGGTTGCAGGTTAGAAGAGGCCTATAAAAATCCTCTCTGCACCCCAGGACATCAGAGAATCTCTTCTGCGCCTCAGAAATGTTTTGATGCTATAGAAAACATGCATGCTTGTATGTTCTAGGTCTCTTGTAGCCACTTCTCTCATGTCTTCACTGTTCAACCATTCTCTCTTCTTTCTGTATCTTCTTTTGAAAGTCTTATCTCTAAACAAAGGCATATCCATATTTGATCCTGCATTTTATTGACACTGTTGGGTCCAAACTCTGTGTGAGCAAAGCCTTGTGAACCAGTGAGCGGAAGGTGAGAGAGTGATTGCATTTTTCAAAGCACTGTTTTAGCTGAATGTCGGGACAAATTATATTGGAGAGATTGTTTTCTCATTTAAAATGGCCTGGGAAACAGAATTTTTATTTGCCCTTCAATATGCTTAGCTTTAAACCAGTTTAAAATTATTTAAAGGTGTTCGTTGGGTTTTTTATACAAGAGCATATTTACATGCAATTATTATTTGTAAACATAATGCCTTTCTTGAAATGCTAAGGTCTAGAGTGAAAAGGATGCTCGATATTCAGAGACTCCATTCAGAATAGCACAAGCAGTGAATTGACTTGGAGTTCCAGAAAATAAGATGTGGTTTATTGAACTTCCAGATTTTCTAGTTAGCTGTTACTGAAGTGACAAGTCTGTCTTGGTAAGGCAGATGTTACTGTATATTCAGCTACCCAGATCATTACACTAAAATTACAAGCAATAATCTATTTTGAGCAAGTTTAAGCCAAAATGGTTTCTATTTGGGCACAAAATACAGTTGATCTCTTATTTTCATAGCAGCAATGCCTTGTGACTTGAATTACGATTTTTATTTTTAAATTTTTAAACAAAATTTTGATTTAGATAGGTCTGGCTTGAGGGCACTGCAGTAACCACCTCCAGTCAGCTGCTGCAGATGAGTTTTTGGAAGGTTCAAGTTTTTTAAATAGGGAATTATGAAAAAGGTTGTTAACAGAAACACAAAGAATTATAAAAGTGTTCACTTGAAACTCAGAAAAACTACATCATGACCTAGACTTTATCATTTCAAAGTGGTTTGTTTTTTTTCTTTTTAGAATATGCATGCCAAATGTCTTGTCTTTTTCAATGATTTGTAATATACATTTTATGACTGGAAACTTTTTGTACAACACACTCGAATAAATGTTTTGCATTTTATTGGTTTCCTTCTGTCTGTTAACCAACGCACAGGTCATGTGGGCTGTTTGAGATGACTCTTCCAAGGAGGCCTTTATTAAGTGTGGAGAGAGGACACAAAGAGTTGTCTGTGCTCCTAACAGTGATCAGCAGGAAGCACGGGGCCTGTCCCGGCAGGGATCGTGGGTGTGCTCCAGCAGGGATGGCGGGGCTGTCCCGGCAGGGATGGCGGGGTGTCCCGGCAGGGATGGCGGGGTGTGCTCCGGCAGGGATGGCGGGGCTGTCCCGGCAGGGATGGCGGGGTGTGCTCCAGCAGGGATGGCGGGGTGTGTCCCGGCAGGGATGGCGGGTGTGTCCCGGCAGGGATCGCGGGGTGTGTCCCGGCAGGGATCGCGGGGTGTGTCCCGGCAGGGATCGTGGGGTGTGCTCCAGCAGGGATGGCGGGGTGTGTCCC